>CM031621.1:67527269-67550090 GCA_018398815.1 Conus ventricosus
ACGCACCTGCTCTCTGTACAGCACAGGGACATTTCATTGACCTTTCTCTGTACAGCACAGGGGACATACTTGTACTGTCTCGTACAGCCGGACACTTACACTTGACTGCTCTCTGTACAGCAAGGGACACACTTACATTGGGCACTGTTCTCTGTACAGCACAGGGGACACTTACTTACACTTGGCACTGATCTCTGTACAGCACAGGGGACACTTACACTTGACACTGATCCCTGTACACCACAGGGACACTTACACTTGACACTGTTCTCTGTACAGCACAGGGGACACTTACACTTGACACTGTTCTCTGTACAGCACAGGGACACTTACACTTGACACTGATCTCTGTACGGCACAGGGACACTTACACTTGACACTGTTCTCTGTACAGCACAGTGGACACTTACACTTGACACTGTTCTCTGTACAGCACAGGGACACTTACACTTGACACTGTTCTCTGTACAGCACAGGGGACACTTACACTTGACACTGTTCTCTGTACAGCACAGGGGACACTTACACTTGACACTGTTCCTGTACAGCACAGGGGACACTTACACTTGACACTGTTCTCTGTACAGCACAGGGAACACTTACACTTGACACTGTTCTCTGTAGAGCACAGGGGACACTTACACTTGACACTGATCTCTGTACAGCACAGGGGACTATTACACTTGGCACTGCTCTCTGTACAGCACAGGGGACACTTACACTTGACACTGTTCTCTGTACAGCACAGGGGACAATTACACTTGGCGCTGATCTCTGTACAGCACAGGGGACACTTACTTACACTTGGCACTGATCTCTGTACAGCACAGGGACTATTACACTTGGCACTGCTCTCTGTACAGCACAGGGGACACTTACACTTGACACTGTTCTCTGTACAGCACAGGGGACAATTACACTTGGCACTGATCTCTGTACAGCACAGGGGACTATTACACTTAGCACTGCTCTCTGTACAGCACAGGGGACACTTACACTTGACACTGTTCTCTGTACAGCACAGGGGACTATTACACTTAGCACTGCTCTCTGTACAGCACAGGGGACACTTACACTTGACACTGTTCTCTGTACAGCACAGGGGACACTTACACTTGACACTGTTCTCTGTACAGCACAGGGGACACTTACACTTGACACTGTTCTCTGTACAGCACAGGGGACACTTACTTGCGCTTGGCACTGTTCTCAATCTTCTCCATCTTCTTGAGCCACCTCTGCATCAGCTGATCGTAACGGTCAGTCAGGTACCGCTCCTGGCCACACCATAAATCACAGCACCACTGTATGAAGGGAGTGTGTGATGGTGGTGTGGAGGTGTGTTGATGGTGGTGTGGAGCAGTGTTGATGGTGGTGTGGAGGAGTGTTGATGGTGGTGTGGAGGTGTGTTGATGGTGTGTGGAGGAGTGTTGATGGTGGTGTGGAGATGTGTTGATGGTGGTGTGGAGGAGTGTTGATGGTGGTGTGGAGCAGTGTTGATGGTGGTGTGGAGCAGTGTTGATGGTGGTGTGGAGGTGTGTTGATGGTGGTGTGGAGGTGTGTTGATGGGGGTGTGGAGGTGTGTTGATGGTGGTGTGGAGGTGTGTTGATGGTGGTGTGTTGATGGTGGTGTGGTGTGTTGATGGTGGTGTGGAGAGGTGTTGATGGTGGTGTGGTGTGTGTTGATGTGGTATGGAGGGGCGTTGATGGTGGTGTGGAGGGGTGTTGATGGTGTGTGGGGGGGTGATGTGGAGGTGTGTTGATGGTGGTGTGGGGTGAATGTCAACTTAACAAAAACAGTTTCGCCCAGCAGTTTCACAATGAATATGTGTAACACACACACACACACACACACACACATAGCAGAGAGAGAGAGAGAGAGAGAGGTGTAAGCAAGCTGCAATGCCTTACCCGAATGCGCCTTGCCTGATGCCTTCGTTTCAGGTGCAGAATAAGTCGTTTTCTGAATTCTTGGTGCCTGGACATGGAAAAAGAAACAAGGAACCCATCATCCAGTGCCCTCCATTCATCTGATGCTGTGTGCCATGGTTAACTAAGCTCCATTCATCTGATGCTGTGTGCCATGGTTAAACTATGCCCTCCATTCATCTGATGCTGTGTGCCATGGTTAACTATGCCTCCATTCATCTGATGCTGTGTGCCATGGTTAACTAAGCTCCATTCATCTGATGCTGTGTGCCATGGTTAACTATGCCCTCCATTCATCTGATGCTGTGTGCCATGGTTAACTATGCCCTCCATTCATCTGATGCTGTGTGCCATGGTTAACTAAGCTCCATTCATCTGATGCTGTGTGCCATGGTTTAACTATGCCCTCCATTCATCTGATGCTGTGTGCCATGGTTAACTATGCCCTCCATTCATCTGATGCTGTGTGCCATGGTTAACTAAGCTCCATTCATCTGATGCTGTGTACCATGGTTAACTATGCCCTCCATTCATCTGATGCTGTGTGCCATGGTTAACTATGCCCTCCATTCATCTGATGCTGTGTGCCATGGTTAACTATGCCCTCCAATCATCTGATGCTGTGTGCCATGGTTAACTATGCCCTCCATTCATCTGATGCTGTGTGCCATGGTTTAACTATGCCCTCCATTCATCTGATGCTGTGTGCCATGGTTAACTAAGCTCCATTCATCTGATGCTGTGTGCCATGGTTAACTATGCCCTCCATTCATCTGATGCTGTGTGCCGTGGTTCAGCTGTGGTGTTCTGTGGACAGGGCTGTGAGCGCATACCCAAAGACACTGGCCCTATGAACAACCTACTCCAGATTCAATCACCGAGATAAACTGACTCACAGACAACCTACAAATCTACAGATCTTTACATACTGATGCTGCCAAGTTGCAGATCTCCGCATTCAAATTTCAATCATCTGCATCTACTTGCCTTACAAACACTCCACACAGTTCCAAATAGTTACATGTGATTATACTGACCCAACAAACACTCCACACAGTTCCAAATAGTTACATGTGATATACTGACCCAACAAACACTCCACACAGTTCCAAATAGTTACATGTGATATACTGACCCAACAAACACTCCACACAGTTCCAAATAGTTACATGTGATATACTGACCCAACAAACACTCCACACAGTTCCAAATAGTTACATGTGATATACTGACCCAACAAACACTCCACACAGTTCCAAATAGTTACATGTGATATACTGACCCAACAAACACTCCACACAGTTCCAAATAGTTACATGTGATATACTGACCCAACAAACACTCCACACAGTTCCAAATAGTTACATGTGTTTATACTGACCCAACAAACACTCCACACAGTTCCAAATAGTTACATGTGATATACTGACCCAACAAACACTCTTCACAGTTCCAAATACAATTACCTGTATTTACTGACCCTACAAACAACCTACAAAGTTCTAAATACAATTAACTGTATCTACTGCCCCTACAAACTCTAGATTCAATTATCTGTGTACAGCAACCCTACAACCCAGTTAGAAATGTTGATATTCAATTATCTGTATATACTGTACCACAAACAACCCACACTGTGCCAGATTCAATAATCTGCATGTACTGACCATGCAAGCAACCCACACTGTGCCAGATTCAATAATCTGCATGTACTGACCATACAAGCAACCCACACTGTGCCAGATTCAATAATCTGCATGTACTGACCATACAAGCAACCTCCACGGTTCCAAATTCAATGACCTGTACCTACTGACCCTACAGACAACCTACAAGGCTCCAGATTCAAGCACCTGTACCTACTGACCCTACAGACAACCTACAAGGCTCCAGATTCAAGCACCTGTACCTACTAACCCTACAGACAACCTACAAGGCTCCAGATTCAAGCACCTGTACCTACTAACCCTACAGACAACCTACAAGGCTCCAGATTCAAGCACCTGTGATCTACTGACCCCACAAACAATTGTGTAAAACTGGACAAAGATCTGCCACACTGGTTCAAACTTATCTTGCAGACAGACAAGCAGATGACAAACACAAGACAGACAGACAGACAGACGGACGGACAGAGAGGCAGATTTACAGACAGACTGGCAGACTGATACACTTACAATCCCAAATACTATTTTGTTGAATGTAGACTAACACAAACTAAGATGTGTGGAACAGTGACATATATACACTATGGCAGTCCTCCAGTCCTACACAGATAGTACACTGATGGCCAGAGTAAAAGTATTTCTCCACTCAAATACAATACACACATGACACTGAGTGAGTGAGAAACATGTACCTCTCCTCTACAATACACTGAAAAACATACACGTATAGTTCTCCACTCTTGACACTAAGACACACAATACACTGAAAAACATACACGTATAGTTCTCCACTCTTGACACTAAGACACACAATACACTGAAAAACATACACGTATAGTAAGTTCTCCACTCTTGACACTAAGACACACAATACACTGAAAAACATACACGTATAGTTCTCCACTCTTGACACTAAGACACACAATACACTGAAAAACATACACGTATAGTTCTCCACTCTTGACACTAAGACACACAATACACTGAAAAACATACACGTATAGTTCTCCACTCTTGACACTAAGACACACAATACACTGAAAAACATACACGTATAGTTCTCCACTCTTGACACTAAGACACACAATACACTGAAAAACATACACGTATAGTTCTCCACTCTTGACACTAAGACACACAATACACTGAAAAACATACACGCATAGTTCTCCACTCTTGACACTAAGACACACAATACACTGAAAAACATACACGTATAGTTCTCCACTCTTGACACTAAGACACACAATACACTGAGAAACATACACGTATAGTTCTCCACTCTTGACACTAAGACACACAATACACTGAGAAACGCAAGTGTAGCATGCATTTAAACACAAAAATATCACTGTACAGTGACACACACTATTGTAGCTCACCACTCTTACACCAAGATTCACAGTACGTAGGATACACACAAGTGTACCGCTTCATTTCAACACAAGCATGTACTGGATAATGAAACATACACAAAAGTAGCTCTCCACTTTTAGACTAAGATGTGCGATACACAGGACGTTATGTAAGTGTAATTCTAAAACTCCTAACAAAAAGATATGCACTACACTGAGAAACACACAATGGAGTTCTCTTCTCTTAGCACAAAGCCACACACACACTGTAGTTCTCCACTCACGTGCGCTTTTATCCCGGTACACTTGTGTGTCAGACGGCTGATGATACAGAGGCTGCAGTACAGAAACCACATCATCAACATCTCAACTCGTGACACCACCAGGCAAAAACATGCACTGACTATCAAAGCCACATACACAGTGATTATTTCAGCAGCATCTGTTGGTGTGCAAGCTGGAATTCTGTGAGGCAGATCTACAAGGCAGCATATGGGGGAGGTACCCCATCCTGCAACTACTTGGGTCATGGGCATCTCTGGTGAATGTGTCACTCTTAAGTCATTTATCATCATTCACTTTGGCAGATCTGCTCAGCTCCCAACAGACGTGACAGGAATATCTCCCTCAGGTGAAAGGAATCCATCACAGCTGCGAGAAACACTAAACACAGAATCATGCTCTTTGAAAACTAGACACTTTGGTATGTGGACCTGAGCATTTTCATGCACGAATCACCGTCATGAATTCAAACACATTATCTTCATTTGTCTTGTTTTCCACTGTATGCGTATGTGTACACGTTGTGTACATTTCAAAATCATAGTATCCACTTCCTAATTCTTGTTATTAACATGTGTAAATTAAATTCAAACTGAATGCATTCCTTCTCAGTTCTTATTTCCATATGCAGATGCTCAACTCGACGCATTCACACAATTCATAGTGCTGCACTTCTTCAGCAGTTTTACAATGATGAGCAATTCAGATTAAAGTTCAAAAACCACTGCCATGTAACAACAAAAAGTATGTACGGATCAAAGTTGTAGCTGTGTAAGGCACAGAGAGAGTGTGAGAGAGAAAGTGGAGAATTTGCAGATAGAAAGGAAGACGGGGAGAGGGAGATTGACACTGAGACTACAGAGATAGACAGACATGAAATTCAACAGTCCACAGAACTTCATAATGATGGTACAGTCCACCAGAAACTTGTAAAATAATATTTCTGTTGCCATCTTCACTGGAGTGCCAGCAAAATAAACTGGCAACAGAGTAAACAATGCGACAGTTCCTTTCCCAATCACCTGGATTCTTGTGACATCACACACTGTGCTCAGCGTGAGTGGTGTTTTGAATGATGCCAGAACTCAATGTATCCACAGACCTGTTACCCCAAATTCCTGTACCTGTAATATCTCAGACAAAAACCTGTCATCTGAAAAAAAAAAAAAAAACTGTAATCTTCATAATTCACAACACTTTCACAACTTTTGAAGATTTGGAAGAGCCAGCCGTTGGCGCGCAAGACTGCTTCGTCGCCATCTTTGACAAGGTAAAAGTTGCAAGGCACGCTGGGAAATGTCTTTTTTACTGCTTTGACTGAAATGGTAGCGGACGAAACTTCGCGTTTAACAATTTTATTTCTTTGATTTCTTTCCCATAATTCTTTTAGGGAGCCGTAATTTCAATTTTTTTCCATGAAAATTACGGCAAAATCGTAAGAGTAAACAGGTCTGTATCCAACATGTTACATGCAGACACTCTTCATCCACAAGGAAACAGGAAGGTTGAAGCAGCCCTCCCTCACCCTCCCACCACCAGCCCCTCCCTCACCCCTCCCACCACCAGCCCCTCCATTCCTTTTCACTGTGTCCAGGAACTGACTCACAGACTCCTTGAAGGAGACAGCAGGTTGGGTTTTGTCTGTGTTGTAACAGGCCTCATGGTGAGTGTTGTCTGTGTTATAACAGGCCTCATGGTGAGTGTTGTCTGTGTTATAACAGGCCTCATGGTGAGTGTTGTCTGTGTTATAACAGGCATCATGGTGAGTGTTCTGAAGGAGGAGAGCAGGGTTGTTTTGTCTGTGTTGTAACAGGCCTCATGGTGAGTGTTGTCTGTGTTGTAACAGGCCTCATGGTGAGTGTTGTCTGTGTTTGTAACAGGCCTCATGGTGAGTGTTGTCTGTGTTATAACAGGCCTCATGGTGAGTGTTGTCTGTGTTATAACAGGCCTCATGGTGAGTGTTCTGAAGGAAGAGAGCAGGGTTGTTTTGTCTGTGTTGTAACAGGCCTCATGCTGAGTGTTGTCTGTGTTATAACAGGCCTCATGGTGAGTGTTCTGAAGGAAGAGAGCAGGGTTGTTTTGTCTGTGTTGTAACAGGCCTCATGGTGAGTGTGTCTGTGTTATAACAGGCCTCATGGTGAGTGTTGTCTGTGTTGTAACAGGCCTCATGGTGAGTGTTGTCTGTGTTATAACAGGCCTCATGGTGAGTGTTCTGAAGGAAGAGAGCAGGTTGTTTTGTCTGTGTTATAACAGGCCCATGGTGAGTGTTGTCTGTGTTGTAACAGGCCTCATGGTGAGTAATGTCAGTGTTATACCAGGCCTCACGGTGAGTGTTGTCTGTTTTTATACCGGGCCTCATGGTGAGTGTTGCCTGTGTTGTAACAGCTCAATATTGAGTGTTGTCTGTGTTTAACCAGACCTCATGGTGATGTTGTCTGTGTTATAACAGGCCTCATGCTGAGTGTTGTCTTTTGTTTAACAGGCCTCACACTGAGTGTTGTCTGTGTAATAACAGGCCTCATGGTGAGTGTTGTCTGTGTTATAACAGGCCTCATACTGAGTGTTGTCTGTGTTAATAACAGGCCTCATGCTGAGTGTTGTCTGTGTTTAACAGATCTCATGGTGAGTGTTGTCTGTGTTATAACAGGCCTCATGGTGAGTGTTGTCTGTGTTGTAATAGACCTCATGGTGAGTGTTGTCTGCGTTATAACAGACCTCATGCTGAGTGTTGTCTGTGTTATACCAGGCCTCATGGTGAGTGTTGTCTGTGTTAATAACAGGCCTCATGGTGAGTGTTGTCTGTGTTATAACAGGCCTCATGCTGAGTGTTGTCTGTGTTATAACAGGCCTCACGGTGAGTGTTGTCTGTGTTAAAACCAGGCCTCATGATGAGTGTTGTCTGTGTTATAACAGGCCTCATGGTGAGTGTTCTGGACTTCACAGGCCTCATGGCCAGTGCTGTCTGTGTTGTAACAGGCCTCATGGTGAGTGTTCTGGACCTCACAGGCCTCATGGTGAGTGTTGTCTGTTTTTATAACAGGCCTCACGGTGAGTGTTCTGGACCTCACAAGCCTCATAGTGAGTGTTGTCTGTGTTTATAACAGGCCTCACGGTGAGTGTTCTGGACCTCATAGCATCAGGAACCAGGGAAGAAGTATTCCTCTTTTTCAACATCTGCAGGCTGTCAAGAGGAAGGGAAATAACTGGGTAGAGTGTGGGGAGAGGTACTGTGGAAGATGTTTTTCTTGAATTTGGAAAAAAACAATCCTCAATCATTATAAAATTCTGCCAACTCTGCATAAATAAACTGAATGCAACAGAAAAATCCCAAAACACTGACCAGTTCAATTTTGGGACCCAACTGCTCCAACATCTTGTGAGCCGCTTCTGCTTTCCTCTGCAAAGCAAACACACATACATCTATAAACACACAACAGCCCCCCAAAATCCCAATATGTGATTTAGCTGGAAGTTTGTTACCCTTTAATTACCAATGAACTGAATTCCCAATATGTGATTTCGCTGGAATTTGTTTATCCCTTTAATTACCAATGAACTGAATTCCAATAAGTGATTTTGCTGGAAATGTATGATCCCTTTAATCAACGATGAATAAAATTCCCAATATGTGATTTAGCTGAAACTTGAGATCCCTCTGATGATGAATAACCCTCACCAACATACTGGTCAATATGAAAATTTGTGATCCCTGTAAAAGATGAATATAATCAGCATTATGTGATTCAGCTGACAGTTTGTGATCCTTTAATGATGGAAGACTGACAGTTTGTGATCCTTTAATGATGGATGACCAATACCAATGTATGTTTCAGCTGACAGTTTGTGATCCTTTAATGATGGAATGACCAATACCAATGTATGATTTAGCTAACAGTTTGTGATCCTTTAATGATGGATGACCAATACCAATGTATGTTTCAGCTGACAGTTTGTGATCCTTTAATGATGGATGACCAATACCAATGTATGATTCAGCTGACAGTTTGTGATCCTTTAATGATGGATGACCAATACCAATGTATGTTTCAGCTGACAGTTTGTGATCCTGTAATGATGGATGACCAATACCAATGTATGTTTCAGCTGACAGTTTGAGACCCTTTAATGATGGATGACCAATACCAATGTATGATTCAGCTGACGTTTGTGATCCTTTAATGATGGATGACCAATACCAATGTATGATTCAGCTGACAGTTTGTGATCCTTTAATAATGGATGACCAATACCAATGTAAAGATTCAGCTGACAGTTTGTGATCCTTTAATGATGGATGACCAATACCAATGTATGTTTCAGCTGACAGTTTGTGATCCTTTAATGATGGATGACCAATACCAATGTATGTTTCAGCTGACAGTTTGTGATCCTTTAATGATGGATGACCAATACCAATGTATGTTTCAGCTGACAGTTTGTGATCCTTTAATGATGGATGACCAATACCAATGTATGATTCAGCTAACAATTTGTGATCCTTTAATGATAGATGACCAATACCAATGTATGTTTCAGCTGACAGTTTGTGATCCTTTAATGATGATGACCAATACCAATGTATGTTTCAGCTGACAGTTTGTGATCCTTTAATGATGGATGACCAATACCAATGTATGTTTCAGCTGACAGTTTGTGATCCTTTAATGATGGATGAACCAATACCAATGTATGTTTCAGCTGACAGTTTGTGATCCTTTAATGATGGATGACCAATACCAATGTATGTTTCAGCTGACAGTTTGTGATCCTGTGATAATGGATGACCAATACCAATGTATGATTCAGCTAACAGTTGTTGTTCCCTTGGATGAGAACTATGCCTAATGCACCAATCAGCTGACAGTTGGTATCCCCTTTCATGATCATGGCTTCCAATGCCCAGTCAACAAGCAGTTGTGCTCCATGGAGTGTCCATCGATCTACATGTCAATCGACACCCCAATGGCAGCCACCCACCCTGTTCTCAGCGTAGATGATCTGTGCCAGGCTCTGGTTCTTGGTCTCCGGGGTGGGCAGTTCTGGCGTGGGTGGCTTCTCTTCAGGCCCCTTGGCTGTCTGCAGCTCCAGCTGACGCTGCCACCACAAAGGGTTAGTCAGGTCAAGGTCAGTCATCGCTCACACAGCTAGTGTTGGTGCTACAGTTACAGCCTGTTTCTTTCTTTGAGTTAACAACAAACAAAATACTATTAAGTTTCTCTTTGTCATCAGTTACAGCCTGTTTCTTTCTTTGAGGTAACAACAACAAAAAATACTATGAAGTTAAGTTTCTCTTATCATTTCAGTTGTTATCATTATGGTTACTACCTTTATTTGTTATTGTTGCACTGACTGAGTTGTTTGTGCTTTTTCAAGTTTTAATCTGCATTTTCACTGACTCACAGTGTTTCTGTAATGCTATGTGAACAATCAATTCGCATGCGCGCACACAACACACACACACACACCACACACACACACACTGACCTCCTTTTTCTTCAGCTTGGCGATCTGCTGCTCCACAGAGGTGATTTCCCCATCCAGCTTGGAGATGTTCTGCAGCAGCTCCTCCTTGTACTGCCGGCTGGTGGAGTCCTCGGTGGGCAGGGTGGGGGAGATGGCCTCCACCTGCGGGTGTACGCCGGCTCCTGGAACACACCACCACACTGACACAGCTGTTCACAGCAAGTTACTTAGTTTGGAGAGGCCGGGGAGTTTACAGCTCGACCGCAGCTGCAGAGGCCAAGCCGTGAATGCAGGTCAGGGAAAGAGGTGTTTTCTGCAGGCCGCTCTCCACCAGCCAGCTAACCACGCTGTACTCGGTAACTGAATGTCATCTGTGCATAGGCAGTCTGGCAGCAATGTGTTATGCGTTGTTTGAGCGCCATTGCAAATGGGCTGTCGGATTGATAATTAGTGGTTGTCATGAAAAATGTAATATATTGCGCTCTTGAGATGAATGAATTGGCGAATGCCCGACAATTCTTTTAATACCAAACTCAACTAGGTTTATTTTCCTGTAGATAACATAGATACGGCATGAAAGCTTGTACGCAAGTGGTCAGACAGTAATAAAACAATGACAACAAACACTAAATTGTGCAAAAATAACGTCATCACTTTCTGGGTAATTAAATTTTCCCTAATTAACTAGTACACAAGTTTGATACATGCCCCTGCTCGCCTTCAGCAACAAAAATGTTGGGTCAGAGATGTGTAAGCCTTGTTTGTTCGCCCTTTCACTAAGTGAATCACGAGGGACGGAAAAATAAAGCTGTGCTGAATCAACCCTCTGGACGAAGGAGGGCAGACCTTCATCATCACCAAAAAAAAAACCACACACACACAAAAAAAGAAAGAAACTAAGATAGAAACCAACAAAACATGGTTTTAAAAGTCATTGTTATGAATCCATCAAACAACGAAGACAAACAAACCAAAATTTGTCTTGTGATTTGTTTGTCCACGTTGTTGGGTGAAGTGATATTTACTTTAACATTTGTTTATACCTCCACCTTCAGTGGCCTCCCTTTCCAACAACAACACATGGGTTGCTGACCCCACTGTGGACACCAGATCCACAGTCTGTAGAGATGGCCCTAACAACACATGGGTTGCTGACCCCACTGTGGACACCAGATCCACAGTCTGTAGAGATGGCCCTAACAACACATGGGTTGCTGACCCCACTGTGGATATCAGATCCACAGCATGTAGAGATGGCCCTAACAACACATGGGTTGCTGACCCCACTGTGGACACCAGATCCACAGCCTGTAGAGATGGCCCTAACAACACATGGGTTGCTGACCCCACTGTGGACACCAGATCCACAGTCTGTAGAGATGGCCCTAACAACACAGGGGTTGTTGACCCCACTGTGGACATCAGATCCACAGCCCGTAGAGATGGCCCTAACAACACATGGTTGCTGACCCACCGTGGACACCAGATCCACAGCCTGTAGTGATGGCCATAACAAAACATGGTTGCTGACCCCACTGTGGACACCAGATCCACAGCCTGTAGAGATGGCCCTAACAACACATGGGTTGCTGACCCCACTGTGGACACTAGATCCACAGCCTGTAGAGATGGCTGTTAACAAAACATGGGTTGCTGACCCCACTGTGGACACCAGATCCACAGCCTGTAGAGATGGCCCTAACAACACATGGGTTGCTGACCCACTGTGGATACCAGATCCACAGCCTGTAAGATGGCTGTTAACAACACATGGGTTGCTGACCCCACTGTGGACACCAGATCCACAGCCTGTAAGAGATGGCCCTAACAACACATGGGTTGCTGACCCCACTGTGGACACCAGATCCACAGCCTGTAGAGATGGCCCTAACAACACATGGGTTGCTGACCCCACTGTGGACACCAGATCCACAGCCTGTAGAGATGGCCCTAACAACACATGGGTTGCTGACCCCACTGTGGACACCAGATCCACAGCCTGTAGAGATGGCCCAACAAAACATGGGTTTGCTGACCCCACTGTGGACATCAGATCCACAGCCTGTAGAGATGGCTGTTAACAAAACATGGGTTGCTGACCCCACTGTGGGACACCAGATCCACAGCATGTAGAGATGGCCCTAACAACACATGGGTTGCTGACCCCACTGTGGACACCAGATCCACAGCCTGTAGAGATGGCCCTAACAACACATGGTTTGCTGACCCCACCTTGGACATCAGATCCACAGCCTGTAGAGATGGCCCTAACAACACATGGGTTGCTGACCCCACTGTGGACACCAGATCCACAGCCCGTAGAGACAGCCCCTAACAACACATGGGTTGCTGACCCCACCGTGGACATCAGATCCACAGCCCGTAGAGACGGCCACACCCTGGTGGTCAGCAGGAAGTCCTGTGGCCCTGCAGGGGCCAGGCACCAAGAGATGGGTGCTGAGCAGCTGACAGTTCTAACATTGATTGGCAGTTCGGGAAGCTGACGTCACGTGCTGTCCAACAGTGTGCTGCATCCCACTCACAACTGTGCAGGGAGATGACACTGCGCACTTTCCAACAGTGTGCTGCATTTCACTCACAACTGTGCAGGGAGATGACGTGCTGTCCAACAGTGTGCTGCACCCCACTCACAACTGTGCAGGGAGATGACACTGCGAACTGTCTAACAGTGTGCTACATTTCACTCACAACTGTGCAGGGAGCAGACCTGCCAACCCCCTAAGAGACCAATGAGTAAGAATTGAAGCTCAGTGAGGCAGAAATGTGTAATTTCTGAGAGCTAAGAGTAATCGAGCGCGACATTTACCTTTTTTCAAACAAACACGATGTGATGAAATTGTTCACACAATTTTTGTGAACTTTACTTTTCTTCAAAAACAAGCTTTTTCTTTTAAGTGTCACAAGAAATCTCTACAAATATGAAAATGTAGAATACACTGGAACAACACCACAAATACCCTAAACCATCATGGCATGGCACACCAAGGCTTAATAGTGCGCCATAAACAACCTAAAAAATTGGAAATGAAATGAGGCAGGGAACAGTAAACAATAAACAGTAAACAAGTGGGGTAACGTTTGCTCCCATTTTATAAGGAAACCTAACACAAAGTAACTTTTATTCAAGACTGGCACAACCTTTTAAACTTGAATAAGGTCAGACAAATGCACATAGACGAACAATCTTATCTAATAGTGGGGGAAAAAAACAAGCGCAGGCCAACAACTCAACTGACTTGATAGTAATGACTGGCAAAGATTTGGACTTGAGGGGGGGGGGGGGGGGGGTGGGGGGGGGGGGGGGGGGGGGGGGGGGGGGGGGGGGAGTTTGAAGATGGAGAAACTGGGAACATGAAATTAAGAAAATACATAACCTAAAAAATGTTCTCCCCTGTTGCTGATTCTGTGCATGTGGGGGTGGCCATCAGCTCTGTGGGGATGTGTCATTTTTTAAGTATCGCACCACCCCATGGAAAGAATTTGTCCCCCCCCCTCCTTCCTGACTTCCATCAGTCCCCAACACAAACGGTCCATTCTGCAGTCGAGATGCAGCAGCAGTTTAGGCTTCCATGACAAGGGTCCTTACATGTGGTGTTGTCTTTGTTCGAACCGCTCTTGAACTGTTTGGCGATCTCCGAATCTGAGAACGCTTCTGTAAAAATCTGGGATGCATGGTCGGCTGCGCTAAGAGCGATGTGTGCTCGACGAAAAATCCGGCCACCAAGCTTCAGCCCCAATTACCCTTTTCCTAATTTCATCCTCTTTTGAGGTGTTTACAGTCTGAAAAAAGTGTTGATGCTGGAAGAATTCGGCGCGTTAGAGGAATCGATGTGCTTGCGTGACTCAAGGTGACGCTTCACATCCACCATCCCACGATTGGAAATTGTGAAGTCCGACTCGCAAGTGGTAACCGTGCACAATTTACACCTTTAGCCGAAGGTCGTATGCAGGGAACTTTTCCGAGTATTCTTTTCGGAACTTTTGACCAAGTTTTTTCGTTTTCCGCATCTTGTCCAAAACTTTCTACTCCATGTTTCGACATTTTCGAAGCTAAAACTTCAAAAAGACGCCAACTTCGCTGAATGGTAAAGATGGTGAAACGAACTGCGCATGACCGGAAACGCTTCTTGAAGATTACTGGTTATACGCACGGCGCCGTGCGTGTCTGTACATAAGCCGATTTTTTTCGTCCGTTTTTTGTTGTTGTTGAAAACTTTCAATGCGTAATTTTTTTGCTAAATGCGTAAGGCGTAAGAATTATCACTTGGGCGTAATAAATTACGCGAAATGCGTAATGGTTGCAGGTCTGAGGGAGATGACACTGCGCACTGTCCAACAGTGTGCTGCATTTCACTCACAACTGTGCAGGGAGATGACGTGCTGTCCTACAGTGTGCTGCACCCCACTCACAAGTGTGCAGGGAGATGACACTGCGCACTGTCCAACAGCTGCACCCCACTCACAGCTGTGCAGGAGAAGACATTGCGAACCGTCCAACAGTGTGCTCCATCCCACTCACAGCTGTGAAGGGAGATGACACTGTGCACTGTCCAACATGTGCTGCACCTCACTCACAACTGTGCAGGAGATGACACTGTGCACTGTCCACAGTGTGCTCCATCCCACTCACAACTGTGCAGGGAGATGACACTGCGCACTGTCCAACAGTGTGCTGCACCGCACTCACAACTGTGCAGGGAGATGACACTGTGCACTGTCCAACAGTGTGCTGCATTTCACTCACAACTGTGCAGGGAGCTGACATTGCACACTGTCCAACAGTGTGCTGCATCCCACTCACAACTGTGCAGGGAGATGACACTGTGCACTGTCCAACAGTGTGCCGCATTTCACTCACAACTGTGCAGGGAGATGACGTGTTGTCCAACAGTGTGCTGCATCCCACTCACAACTGTGTAGGGAGCTGACACTGCGCACTGTCCAACAGTGTGCTGCATCCCACTCAACTGTGCAGGGAGCTGACACTGTGCACCTTCCAACAGTGTGCTGCACCCACTCAACTGGCAGGGAGCTGACACTGCGCACTGTCAAACAGTGTGCTGCACCCCACTCACAACTGTGCAGTAAAAGACATGGTGGTCCTTGTCCTAGTAAGACACATGGTGGTCCTTGTCCTATTAAGACACATGGTGGTCCTTGTCCTAGTAAGACACATGGTGGTCCATGTCCTAGTATGACACATGTGGTCCTTGTTCTAATAAGACACTGGTGGTCCTTTATCCTAGTAAGACACATGGTGGTCCTTGTCCTATAAGACATATGGTGGTCCTTGTCCTAGTTGTCCTAGTAAGATACATGGTGGTCCTTGTCCTAGTAAGACATGGTGGTCTTTGTCCTAGTAGACACATAGTGGTCCTTGTCCTAGTAAGACACATGGTGGTCCTTGTCCTAGTACGACACATGTGGTCCTTGTCCAAGTTGTCCTAGTAAGACATGGTGGTCCTTGTCCAGTAATAAGATACATAGTGGTCCTTATCCTAGTAAGACACTTATTGGTCCTTATCCTAGTAAGACACATGGTGTCCTTGTCCTAGTAAGATACATAGTGGTCCTTATCCTAGTAAGACACACGGTGGTCCTTGTTCTAGTAAGACACATGGTGGTCCTTGTTCTAGTAAGACACATCATGCGCCTTGTCCTGGTAAGACACATAGTGGTCCTTGTTCTAGTAAGACACATCGTGCGCCTTGTCCTAGTAAGACACATGGTGTCCTTGTTCTAGTAAGACACATCATGCACCTTGTCCCAGTAAGACACATGGTGGTCCTTGTTCTAGTAAGACACATCATGCGCCTTGTCCTAGTAAGACACATGTGGTCCTTGTTCTAGTAAGACACATCGTGCACCTTGTCCTAGTAAGACACATGGTGGTCCTTGTTCTAGTAAGACACATCGTGCACCTTGTCCTAGTAAGACACATGGTGGTCCTTGTCCTAGTAAGACACATGGTGGTCCTTGTTCTAGTAAGACACATGGTGGTCCTTGTCCTAGTAAGACACATGGTGGTCCTTGTTCTAGTAAGACACATGGTGGTCCTTGTCCAAGTAAGACACATGTGGTCCTTGTCCTAGTAAGACAAATGTGGTCCTTGTCCTAGTAAGACACATGGTGGCACTTGTCCTAGTACGATACATGGTGGACTTTTAAAAAGTAGGACATAGGCTGGCCCTTATCCAACTATCCAAATGTTAGGCAAAGTGTACACTTGAGCACACAGTCTGCCTGCATCATGCACATGCACGCACAGATGGCACGCACACACACACACACACACACACCACACACCACGCACACGCACAGGACATATACATACACACACAAACACACGCGCACACGCACACACACAACCACGCACACACATACACACACACCACATGCAACACACACACACACACACACACACACACACAGAGCCTTACTGACCCTTTTGACTTCGACGTCCACGTGGAGGGGCTGGGTGAGGTCCACATGCCGTTCGGCCACGGCCAGGCGGGGTCGCTTGGGCTGAGAGGTGGAGCCAAGGGATGCATGGGAAGGGCCGGGCAGGTTGGGCGCCATCACTGCCAGACTGTCCTGACCATAGTGGCGATAACTGTCGCCCCCTCTGCCAACCAAACCACAACAAGAACACGTCAGTAGCTGTCTCACCCCTCTGTAACCAAACCACAACATGAACACATCAGTAGCTGTCTTACCCCTCTGCAACCAAACCACAACATGAACATGTCAGTAGCTGTCTCATCCCTCTGCAACCAAACCACAACATAGACATGTCAGTAGCTGTCACCCCCCTCTGCAACCAAACCACAACATGAACAGTCAGTAGTTGTCTCACCCCCTCTGCAACCAAACCAGAACATGAACATGTCAGTAGATGTCACCCCTTCTGCAACCAAATCACAACATGAACATGTCAGCAGATATCACCCCCTCTGCAACCAAATCACAACATGAACAATTCAGGCTTAAAACAGGAGGAGGAAAAAACCACTGAAAGTAGGGGGGTCCGGGGGCATGCTCCCCCGGGAAATTTTTAAAAAAAAAACGAGTGTAAATCTATGCCATTTCGCGCTTTCTGGACATAATTTCAAGAGTTATTTAGTGCATAAAAATTGCTGTAAACACATAATTATTACAGGAAGACATATTGGGACAAGGGAGAAGGGTTAAACACATAATAAAATGAACACTCCCCCTTTAACTTGAGTGTTTTACAGGTGTTCACCAACTATAGTCTTTGGATGAAATCTCACTTCTGGGTTGCTCAATAAGTTTCACTTTTCAGGTTTAAATGATCACACAATATCAAGTTTGAAGTTGGTGCACACAAAGTCAGTAACTGCATCAAACACTTTAAAGTTCAGTCTCATATAACAGAGATCAACTTGCGGAATCAGCACATTTTGAAAGTCACAATATCCAAATTTTGATAAATGAGAAACTTGTGGAATCAGCACATACTGAAAGTCAAATTTTGAAGTTCCTAAATTATAATAAACACTGAAATACAGGATTTCACAAGGACACACACACACACACACACACACACACACACACACACACACAGCTTTGTCATTTGGGTGTTTGGGTGGTGGAGGCATTAAAGAAACATAGCAAGGAACTCTGTTTCTTCTTGCTGCTTGCATTGTCTGCACTGTCTTTGCCATCCACCTTCTTGCTTACTTGAATTTCAACCCTATCTTTGTCTGCTGTTTCCTTGCTTTCTCCTGTCTGGCTTTCACACTCTACAATTTTATATTCATTCTCATCCACCTTCTTGCTGACAACTTGACTTTGATTAGTTTGAACCCTATCTTTTTCCTTGCTGCCTCCCGCCTGGCTTGCACTCTCCACATTTTCTATAATCACCCTCTTTTTTCCCCCACAGGATTGCAATGTTCTATCCTGGCACGTTTTTACTGCTGCTAAAGTGTCTTCAGTGACCTTTCTTGTAGTTCCACTCAGCGCCTTGACGTTTGACACGTGCTTCGCTGAACGAATGTGATCAAGAGCTTTCTTCCCGCGACCACCGTAACACTTCCCTTAAGCACAGTTTGCACCAAGCTAAACCTGGTGCAATAACTTTGCGAAGAAAGTCTCCAATGACTTCTTCGTCAACTTTCTGAAGCGTCCACTCCCATTTCCACTTGTTTTTAATTGCAGATTCGTCAAAAGATCGACCCGCATGAACAATGACTGCGCGCGTCCGCCATTTTGTTTTTTTTCCGGAAGTCCGACCGGAAACTTTTTCCAAGAATAATCAGGGGCCATAACTTGCGCGCAGTTGCTATGAACGCTTGCAAGCCGATCAAGATACCTTGCTCCTGTCGGGTTTTTTTTTGGTTTTTTTTTTTTTGACAAACCGAAATCGCGGAATTCCGCCCAGACGCGAACGTTTTAAGCCCTGGAACATGTCAGTAGATGTCACCCCCTCTGCAACCAAATCACAACATAAAGGTGTCAGTAGCTGTCACCCCCCTCTGCAACCAAATCACAACATAAAGGTGTCAGTAGCTGTCACCCCCTCTGTAACCAAACCACAACATAAAGGTGTCAGTAGCTGTCAACCAAACCACAACATAAAGGGTCAGTAGCTGTCACCCCCCCTCTGCAACCAAATCACAACATAAAGGTGTCAGTAGCTGTCACCCCCTCTGTAACCAAACCACAACATAAAGGTGTCAGTAGCTGTCAACCAAACCACAACATAAAGGTGTCAGTAGCTGTCAACCAAACCACAACATAAAGGTGTCAGTAGCTGTCAACCAAACCACAACATAAAGGTGTCAGTAGCTGTCAACCAAACCACAACATAAAGGTGTCAGTAGCTGTCACTAAACCACAACATAAAGGTGTCAGTAGCTGTCACCCCCTCTGTAACCAAACCACAACATAAAGTGTCAGTAGCTGTCAACCAAATCACAACATAAAGGTGTCAGTAGCTGTCAACCAAATCACAACATAAAGGTGTCAGTAGCTGTCAGCCAAACCACAACATAAAGGTGTCAGTTGCTGTCAATCAAATCACAACATAAGGGCAGCTGTGTTGTGTGCATGGGTTATGTCCATAGTGCCAATAGCTAACAAAAAATGAAAATCTCTTTCAGAAATTCAATGACCACGTCAGGTGGGACATCTCTGAACAAAGTTTTCATGGAGTCTGCCATAAAGTGTTTATGTCCCACATCGTGCAAGTTCAAACACTCTAAAAAAAAAAAGTTTCACTGTGAGTGGAACATAACATGGAATGCACCACAGAGCTTCTTCACCTTTTAAAAGATAAGAATGAGTGTAAAACAAGTGGCCTATATGCAAACGTGTGTGTGTATGTATGTGTGGTTATGTGTGTATTGCTGTGGTTACTGTTTCACACCTGCCTCTCGTGGATTAGGATGAAGCTGGGTTGTTGCTGCTCATGTTACTGATGATATATACCATCCAGTGGAAGTGGGAGAGCTATCGATGTTGTTGTTACAGTTGGTGGTGCAGATGAGATGATGATGGTGATGATGATGATGATGATGGTGCTATATACCTATCCAGCAGGGGAAAATGAAGAGTGATACTGTTGTGACCTACCTCAGGTCCTGTCCAGGTATGGCTGGGAGGAGTGTTTATGTTGGTTTTGGTGGTGTGTGGTGTTGTTGCGGTCCATCTGTCCTGATATGGAGTGGAGGGGTGCTGATGCTGGTGTTGTGGATGTTACTGGTACCCACCTGTCTAGCTGGGAGTGGGAGGGGTGTTTTGGGGGGGTGGGTGGTGTTGTAGTTATTGTTGGTACCCACCTGTCCAGCTGGGAGTGGGAGGGTGTTGGTGGGGTGGTGTTGTGGATGTTGTTGGCACAAACCTGTCTAGCTGGAGTGGGAGGGGTGTTGGTGGTGCTGTGGATGTTACTGGTACCCACCTGTCTAGCTGGGAGTGGGAGGGGTGTTGGTGGGGTGGGGGTGGTGTTGTGGTTATTGTTGGTACCCACCCACCTGTCTAGCTGGGAGTGGGAGGGTGTTGGTAGGGGTGCTGTGGATGTTGTTGGTACCCACCTGTCTAGCTGGGAGTGGGAGGGTGTTGGTGTGTTGTGGATGTTGTTGTACCCACCTGTCTAGCTGGGAGTGGGAGGGTGTTGTGGTGTTGTGGATGTTGTTGGTACCCACCTGTCTAGCTGGGAGTGGGAGGGGTGTTGGTGGTGTTGTGGATGTTGTTGGCACACACCTGTCTAGCTGGATGGAGAGGTGTGTGGTGCTGTGGATGTTGTTGTACCCACCTGTCTAGCTGGAGTGGGAGGGGTTTGGGGGTGTTGTGGATGTTGTTGGTACCCACCTGTCTAGCTGGTAGTGGGAGAGGTGTTGGTGGGGTGTTGTGGATGTTGTTGGTACCCACCTTCTAGCTGGGAGTGGAGGGGTGTTGGTGGTGCTGTGGATGTTGTTGGTACCCACCCGTCTAGCTGGAGTGGGAGGGGTGTTGGTAGGGTGTTTGGGATGTTGTTGGTACCCACCTGTCTATCTGGAGTGGGAGGGGTGTTGGTAGGGTGTTGTGGATGTTGTTGGTACCCACCTGTCTAGCTGGGAGTGGAGGGGTGTTGGTAGGGGTGTTGTGGTGTTGTTGGTACCCACCTGTCTAGCTGGAGTGGGAGGGTGTTGGTGGTGCTGTGGATGTTGTTGGTACCCACCTGTCTAGCTGGGAGTGGGAGGGGTGTTGGTTGGGTGGTGTTGTGGATGTTGTTGGTACCCACCTGTCTAGCTGGGAGTGGGAGGGTGTTGTGGTGTTGTGGATGTTGTTGGTACCCACCTGTCTAGCTGGGAGTGGGAGGGGTGTTGGTGGTGCTGTGGATGTTGTTGGTACCCACCTGTCTAGCTGGGAGTGGGAGGGGTGTTGGTGGGGTGGTGTTGTGGATGTTGTTGGTACCCACCTGTCTAGCTGGGAGTGGAGGGGTGTTCAGCTGTGGATGTTTTTGGGTACCCCCTGTCTAGCTGGGAGTGGGAGGGGTGTTGTGCTGGTGCTGGTACTGGTCTGCTGACAGCAGGGAGGGCCGCCTCTTCACCTGCAGCACCTCCGCCTCCCGCATCCGTCCTCCCTGTGCTGCTGCTGCTGCTGTTGCTGCTGCTGTTGGTGGTGCTGTTGCTGCTGGTCAAGAAACTCTCTCCTCTGCTCTGTCTGCTGCTGCAACATCATCATCATCACCATCATCATCATCTACGTCATCAACATCACTATCATCTTCATCATCATCATCATTTCATCATCATCATCATCACTATCACCATCATCATCTCTATCATCATCGTCCTCACCATTATCATTATCATCCTCATCATCTTCATTCTGCCCTGACCCACTGAGGACTGTACCTCTAAATGTTTTCATCGTCTCCCATCAACTACACTGCTACAGTAACTTCTGGTATGACAAAGGCAGCAGCCGTAAGACAGGAGGTACCAGGTCCTCCATACCTCCTCCTTTTTCTCCTCTTCCTTCCACCCCCTCCATTCCCCAGCCTCACCATCATCCCTTACACTCTCTGGCCCTCTCCCTCTTCCTTCCACCCCCTCCATTCCCACTCAACCATCATCCCTTACACTCTCTGGCCCTCTCCCTCTTCCTTCCACCCCCTCCATTCCCCAGCCTCACCATCATCCCTTACACTCTCTGGCCCTCTCCCTCTTCCTTCCCCTCCCTCCATTCCCCAGCCTCACCATCATCCCTTACACTCTCTGGCCCTCTCCCTCTTCCTTCCACCCCCTCCATTCCCCAGCCTCACCATCATCCCTTGCACTCTCTGGCCCTCTCCCTCTCCTTGCCACCCCCTCCATTCCCCACCTCACCATCTCCTTCACTCTCTGGCCCACTCCCTCTTCCTTCCACCCCCTCATTCCCCAGCCTCACCATCATCCCTTACACTCTCTGGCCCTCTCCCTCTTCCTTCCACCCCCTCCATTCCCCAGCCTCACCATCATCCCTTACACTCTCTGGCCCTCTCCCTCTCCTTCCACCCCCTCCTTCCCCAGCCTCACCATCATCCCTTACACTCTCTGGCCACTCCCACTCAAAACCCTCCTTACCCCCCACCCCCTTCTCACTCACTCTCACAT
>CM031621.1:67550190-67640190 GCA_018398815.1 Conus ventricosus
GCAAATTAGACTGTAGCGTATTGACACATACAGCTAATTAAACATGTAGCACTATTGAACATACAGATCCTTTAGGCAATGTAGCGCTATTGGGCACTACAGCTAATTTTGGCATGTAGCGCTATTGACACATACAGAGAATTAGACATGTAGAGCTATTGACACATACAGAGAATCAGGCATGTAGCGCTATTGACACATACAGAGAATTAGACATGTAGCGCTATTGGTACATACGCTAATTAGACATGTAGCGCTATTGGTACATACAGAGAATTAGGACATGTAGGCTATTGACACATACAGAGAATTAGAATGTAGCGCTATTGACACATACAGAGAATTAGACTGTAGCGCTATTGCACATACCCGAGAATTAGACATGTAGCACTATTTAACATACAGAGAATTTGACATGTTGCGCTATTGAACATACAGAGAATTAGGGCATGTAGCGCTATTGGTACATACAGAGAATTAGACATGTAGCGCTATTGACACATACAGCTAATTAGACAAGTAGCGCTATTGACACATACAGAGAATTAGGGCATTTTAGCACTATTGGTACATTTCAGAGAATTAGACATGTGAGCTATTGACACATACAGAGAATCAGGCATGTAGCGCTATTGACACATACAGAGAATTAGACATGTAGCGCTATGGTACATACAGAGAATTAGACATGTAGCGCTATTGACCATACAGAGAAATTAGGCATGTAGCGCTATTGACACATACAGCTAATTAGGCATGTAGCGCTATTGGTACATACAGTAAATTTAAAAATGTAGACTATTGACACATACAGAGAATTAGGCATGTAGCGCTATTGACACATACAGCTAATTAGGCATGTAGCGCTATTGACACATACAGCTAATTGACAATAGCGCTATTGCACATACAGCTAATTACACATGTAGCGCTATTGACACATACAGCTAATTTGACATGTTAGGTATTGAACTACAGAGAATTAGGCATGTAGCGCATTGAACATACAGCTAATTAGACAAGTAGCGCTATTGACACATACAGAGAATTAGACATGTAGCGCTTGAAAACATACAGCTAATTAAAAATGTGCGCTATTGACAATACAGCTAATTAGGCATGTAGCGCTTGACCATACAGCTAATTAGACATGTAGCGCTATTTCACATACAGCTAATTAGGCATTTTAGCGCTATTGACACATACAGCTAATTAGACATGTAGCGCTATTGACACATACAGCTAATTAGGCATGTAGCGCTATTGACACATCAGTAATTAGACATGTAGCGCTATTGACACATACAGAGAATTAGACATGTAGCGCTATTGACACATACAGAGAATTAGAATGTAGCGCTATTGGTACATACAGAGAATTAGACATGTAGCGCTATTGGTACATACAGAGAATTAGACATGTAGCGTTTGGTACATACAGCTTTAAATTTGGCATGTAGCGCTATTGAACATAAAGCTAATTAGGCATGTAACGCAATTGATACATAGAGAGAATTAGGCATGTAGCGCTATTGACACTACAGAGAATTAGACATGTAGCGCTATTGACACTACAGTAATTAGGCATGTAGCGCTAAATTTCACATTTAAAATTAATTTTGGCATGTAGCGCAATTGATACATAGAGAGAATTAGGCATGTAGCGCTATTGACACATACAGAGAATTAGACATGTAGCGCTATTGACACATACAGCTAATTAGGCATGTAGCGCTATTGGTACATACAGAGAATTAGACATGTAGCGCTATTGGTACATACAGATCATTAGGCATGTAGCGCTATTGGTACATACAGGATTAGACATGCAGCGCTATTGGCATACAGTAATTAGACATGGGAGCGCTATTGGTCATACAGAGAATTTGACATGTAGCGCTATTGACAACAACAGAGAAATTTGACATGTAGCGCTTTGGTACATACAGCTAATTAGACATGTAGCGCTATTGACACATACAAAGGGGTTAGACATGTAGCGCTATTGGTACATACAGCTAATTTTGACATGTAGCGCTATTGGTACATACAGAGAATTAGACATGTAGCGCTATTGGTACATACAGCTAATTAGACCCTGTGCGGGTATTTGGGACATACAGAGAATAGACATGTAGCGCTATTGACACATACAGAGAATTAGCCCTGTGCGCTATTGGTACATACGCTAATTAGACATGTAGCGCTATTGGTAATACAGAGAATTAGAATGTAGCGCTATTGGTACATACAGCTAATTAGACATGTAGCGCTATTGGTACATACGAGAATTAGACATGTAGCGCAATTGAACATACAGAGAATTAGACATGAGCGCTGTTGGTACATACAGCTAATTACACATGTACGCTATTGACACATACAGCTATTAGGCATGTAGCGCTATTGACCATACAGATAATTAGACATGTAGCGCTATTGACCATACAGCTAATTAACTGTAGCGCTATTGACACATACAAACTAATTAGACATGTAGCGCTATTGGTACATACAGCTAATCAAGGTACTGGCGATGCTACGCAGTGCTATCTGCATGCAGCGCTATTGGTACATACAGAGGGAAATTTGACATGTAGCGCTATTGGTAGTACAGCTAATTAGACATGTACTGTACGTACCAATAGCGCTAATGTCGCTGAGAAAAAAAGATGGTAATATTGCAGTTAGTGATAATGATAAGGCCGAGGTGCTAAATAAATTCTTTTCTAGTGTATTCATACATGAAAATATTGAAAATGTTCCCCAATCGACGCGCCTCTTTATTGATGGAAAACTCTGTGTGATATAGTCATTACACCTGTCACAGTTTTGTCACGAGCCTAACGACGATTGACCCATCTGGGGTGGTGTAATTGTTTCATATGTTGTTGTCGTCGTTGGTTGTCGTCTTATCCTTCCCCTTGATGTGGCTTGTTGGTGTGGTTTGCACCTATGGTGTAGTTCAGCTAAGGTTAGGTTTTACTTTCTCTCTCTCTCTCGCTCTAAGTCCACTGCCCGTGCAATTCACCTCAGGTTCTCAGGGGGCTGGTATCTTTTGTGTAGCTGCGTGTCTCTATAGGCCTCACACCTGTCTTTTTCACCTGCCGCACGTGCAAGGTTCCTCTTAGGCTTGAGGTATTCTCACCGTGACGTAGCGTGGCATGATTGGCCGCCATCGCTTAGGCAATTTTCTCTTCACTCTAGCGGAAGCATGTCCTCTGGGAGCCCTGCTCCGTCCAGTTCTTCACCTTAACCGACGAAGTACAGTCGGGTAACATCATTTCCTACAGTCGGCCTGTAGGAGGGAGAACATCACTTCATCTTTTTCCGCATCTGCGCTGCTGTCCTCCTCGACTGGACTGAGGTCAGAGAGAGTCGTTTGACCCCACCACTCGGGTCACCCACGGGTAGCTGGTAAGCATCAGTTTCGGTTTATTTTGTTTGTGTGGGGGGGTGTTGATGTAGCCGGCTAATTTTTCTCTTTTGCGCAATTCTCTATCTTGTTTTCAAAATTATAAAAGAAATATTGTTTAGACCACTTTATCCTGGTTAGATTTTCGATCTTTAACCTGGCTCATTCTAAATTATATCCAAATTCTTTTCTCTTTTTTTTATGCATCGTGGTGATGCGGTATCCGTGGTGATGGGAGAGAACCTGTGATTGATTCAGGGTTGGTACTGCTTGTTCTCCTCGTCCACCCCTGTCAGCATTTACCGCCGGACTCTTATTCTTCGGCACCGTCTGTTTGGTTATTGTCAAGGAGAACGATTTTTATGTTCGCGAGCGTGCGTACGCATATTAGGTCGTTTGGATGCGTGTTGGAGATTTTGTATTTTGAAGTGTGCTATAAAATGTGTGATAATGTGTCCATTGAATATTACAATGTGCAAATGTGTGGCGGATGTAAAGCCATGGTTACTCTATAGTTCAGTCCTAGAAGAAAAATGTTAAATGTGAGTGAAGAAGGATGAAGATAAGTTATATTGTTTATAGCCTGTTTAGATTAAATGCAGTCTCTTACCTGCTTCGGTATGAGAAGACTTTACGAACATTCCTGATTTGGTTGGTTTGCTGTGTTATCTCTGGACTGTGTGAGCAGTGTTGTTGGTGTGTTTAGTAGACCTCCTCCTCGCTCCTAACATGCAGTGCTGTTAGGTTAACGCACATGGTCCAGACTGTACTGACTGCGGGTTCCAGTACCCGTCTTTCTACTTTCCTCCAGTTACCTTTTTCCTCCTCTCGGAAGCTCTCATCACCCCGAGCAACGCACTGTTGTGCCACGCACTGGTTGGTGCCACTCACTGGTGTGAGACCACGCACTGTTTGGGGTGCCCAGGCGCCCAGTTTTGGAGGGCCACGCACGTGTTTGGTGGCCACGCACTGGTTGAGACCACGCAATGTTTGGGTGCCACGCACTGTATTGGACCACGCACCTTGTTGGGGCCACGCAACAGGTTGGGACCATGCCCTGGTTGTGCCGCGCACTGTTGGTCCGTGCGCCTGGTTGGTACCACGCACCTGGTTGGTGCCGCACCCGGGTTTATGGACCGACGCACTGGTTGTGGTCCACGCACTGGTGTACCGGCGCACTGGATGAGGCCCACGTACGTACTGGTGAAACGCCTGGTTGACTTGGCTGTACGTTCCCAGATCCCCGTGCCCGACCTCCCAGCAACAACGCCCCGTCCCCGCGGTCGTGCACTCCACCGTCCGGGGTGTGGGTGGTGTCAAGGGTGTCGGCCAATGAACGACTCTCTTCAAGAACGCACCCGTTTTGGGGCACCTAGTGGCGACAGGTTGCTCCCAGAAGACTTGGAGAGGCAGGGGTGTAGGGCATCAACATGACATGAAAGGGATGTGGTGCTGGAATTATTTATTTATAATTGTGTATATGTCATATGGTGTTTGAAATGCTGATGGTGAATGTGTAAGTCGTGTAGTTGAAATGCTTGATGAGATTGAGCATTTTTGTGTGTTTTGGGGGAATGCTTGATTGTGATTGTCCATGTGCGTGTGATGAAATAGTTTAATTGATGTTGTGTGTGTTTGATGTGAATAAATGGGTGTTGTATCGTAATCGTCTTGGTGGGCTCTGCGATCGAGTGATGGTCAGTCATCCTTCAATCCCCATCTAGACCGAGCCGTCAGGCAGACCTCTCAGGTCCGGTCCGTGACAATGTGGGGGCTCGTCGGATGTGAAGAGGCTCTGACTGTCCTCTCCTCGTTTCGCGGAGTCCTGTTCAGTTCTGTCTGTTTTGTATATTTTAGTCAGTTTGTCGGTTAGTTTGTGGTGTTGGCTGGGTGACTCTAGCCGTGCAGGAGTCTTTTGGTGGTCCTGAAGGAAACACTGGCGTGACTGTGGAATCGAGTGAGTCTAGGCAGAATCGACCGCGTCAGACCTCCTTCCGCCGGTGCCTCACGCAGGAAACGCCGTAATTCTTGCTATCTGTAGCCACTCAGTCTGCCATTCTGTTTTGTGTTAGCCAGTTTTTTTTAACCGGGTGTTATTGAGTACAGGGGGTGTATCGATCGGTGTGAGTGTCACTTTTCCTCACTCCCGATTCCGACTGCCAGTTTGTTTAGTTTTTTTTCCCCGGCCAGCCCCACCGTAAAAAAACAACTGTTGCTTGTGCTGTGGAGGCTCGGTGTTGCCAGAGTGGGGCAGCGGGACATAGTTTTGTTTTGTTTTTATTTTTTTCGGTGAGGCCCCACCGCACTGTTGCTCGTGCTGTGAGCGCCGGTGTTGCCATAGTGGGAGCAGCCGGAACTTTCCGCACACACACACACCACACCTATACACACACGCCCTAAAATATCTGTTTTTTAAGTGGAATTGTCTTTCCCCTGTATTTTGTTTGGGGAGGGGGGGGGTGGGGGGGGGGGGGGGGGGGGGGGGGGGGTTGAGGAGAACCGTAGGAAAGGTTGTCAGGCAACGTCCGGTGCTTGGTGTATGCAGACCGCGTCGTAAAAAACAAAGAAAGAAGGGTTTTCAAATGTAGTCCCTACTAATGTTACCAGCACTTCTGACTACAGTGACTTCCCACTTATTCCAGTGCTGTGCCGATAGTCCAGTGAGTACTTTCAATACTTCTCGCTAAGGGATCTTCCGTTTGAACCCCCGACCTGCACTTCCGCACGAAGCGTCAGAGAATAGCGAAGCAACTGTGTGCTTCTTTTGAGTCGCCAGAAACCAAAGCCCTCTCTCTCCATGCTTCCCCCTCGTAAGGAGTACGCCCCAGGGAGACTTTCCTCATGGAAAGCCGAGACCCAAAGACGGTTCAAGACGGGACATCCTCCCATGTCGGGAGTGTGAATCGCTTCCCAGACATCACCTCTGTCCCTTATGTTTTCTGGAGCGGCAGCGTAGTGAAGAGGCTGCTAGGCAGGAAGCTCTTCGAATGGGAAGAGGCAATCCTTCGTAGGGAAGAGGGCTTTTCCAGGCAGGAAGCCCGCGGAGGGAAGATCTAGATAGGCAGAGAAGCTCTGCGTAGGGAAGAGCGCAGAGAGGAAGCGCCAGACAGAGGGCCCCTGCCGTAGGAAGAGGCTGCTCTCTCCGTCAGGGGGGGGGGGGGGGGGGGGGGGGGGGGGGGGGGGGGGGAAGAACGGAGGGGGGGAAAGAGGCTGTCAGGCAGGAGCCCCCGTAGTGAAAGAGCTGATAGATGAGGCACTTGCGTAAGGGAAGAGATGGTAACAACTTCTTCACGACTCCCACGTCTGAAAACCAGGGGGTTGATCGACAGGCCAGTGAAGAGTTAGAGGCCCAAAATTAAAGCTTCCAGAGTTTCAGACCTACTGAGGACATTGATATGTTCTTAAGCATTTTTGACAAGGTGCTAGTTCATACCATTTGGTCTGTAGGAACAAAAGGCCATGCACCTTTTTTCTGGATTATCTAGGTGTCTGCAAGGATGTGTGCTCACGCTAAAGTGAGGCTGCGACTTAATGCAGACATGCAGTTGGCTCTGCGTAAGCGTTTCCACCTTAACTCCAGAAACGTACAGTATGAAGTGTTAGTTCCATGAAAAAGAACCACATGAGGCCTTCGATCGCAGTTTGGAGATAGGCTGCGCAAAACGCTAGGGTACTGGCCGTCAGTTGCTAACTGGAGTCTGGAGGATCTGATTCTCATCGAACAGCTTACCAACACTGTGACCCAGATTAGATTCGTATAGGCGAGAAAGCACCCACCTCAGGATTCCGGCTTGCGATTCATATCAGGGGGGGGGGGAGAGGTGGGTTGCTGAAGCCCAGAGTTATGGGCATCGCCGATAAGGACATGAAGCCCTCCACAGGATCTGAGCGGCAATAAGGCTCCAACGACCCCTGCTAGCGGGGTGAACAAGGCAGCATTTTCATCGGGGACCTCAGCACCACCGACTGTGTTTTCTTGTGGTCGTCCCGGCCACATTAGGAAAGATTGTCCTAAAGCCGCCGTAGTCATGGGGCAAGTCCTCTCCATGCGTCCTCGTCCTCGTCTACGTGGGTTCCATCCCGTCTTCTGGTGGTACGGAGTGCCCAGTTTTTTCTTTCCGTTGTTGTTCCTCCTTGGTCGATATCATCAGGGATTCGGGAGCATCGACGATCTTTGTGGAAAAGACAAGGATCCCCTGAGGCTTCGCGAGGTGCCAGTTATGACGTTTGCGGGTTGGTGCTGGGTTTTACCGTCCACCCTCCCCCCCCCCCTATTCTGTTGCTCATTTTCTATCGTCCACCCCCTACTTCTGTGCGAAGTATGGGCCATCCGCGGTGGAGCGAACCACTGTATTCCCTATCATAGGGAATACCTAACACCTTTGCGATGGACGCAGACCAGTCCGTGTCTCACGGATCTGCCCGTACAGCGTTGTTTGGAGTTACCCGCGCGCCAAAGCTAAGAGGCAGGAACAGAATTGCCGTCCCGTTCTGCAGCCCGTCTCTGACGATGTTCTGGCCAGGCCGATCCAGCTTACCAGTGATCCGTCTTCAGCCAGGACTTGGATGACCAACGCCTGCGACAACTGGTGGTCGTCCGCGCAGTCTTGCTGCCCAGCACGCCAAGGTGGCATCAAGGCTCCACAAAGTTATCCTCATTAGGGTTTTCACTGAGGCATAACGTGTGCCAAGCCAGCATTGTCGTTCCCAACGCTTGAGAGAATCTTTCTCCGGCAGGCCATTGATCAACACCATGGCAGGTCATAGGGGCTCGAAGCGGACCTCTCGAGCAGTTAGACAGGATTTCTTCTGGCCGGGGAATTAGACGCTCAGTTTAGTCAGTACTGCCGCAAGTTGCGATGTCTGCCAACGGACAACGCCTAAGGGATCGCTGACGCGTGTTCCCCTAGGTCAGGCCCACTGGTTGGGAATACCATTCAGCAATGTTGGGGTCGACCTGGTTGGACCCAATAATCCTCCATCCCATCGCGGTCACCGCTAACATTTCAGAAGGCGTGTAGACTATGCGACATCGATGCCCTAGAGGCTGCCCCCCTTAGTACTAACGAAAACCCCAACTATTTCTGATGCTCCTCCTGCAGATTTGGACGCGCACTGGCGTGCCCAAGAAGAATACGGGCCGGAAGTTTGTACTGGAGAGCGATCATCATCCTCTCCAGAGCCTGTACCCGGATTCCTCCAGTCAGTCGTCGACTCAGAGTTAGGCAGTGAACTGTAGAGTCAATTATTTACACTTTCAGCCATATCAAGGGTTCCAGCAACTACCGGATGCTGACTATCTCAGCCCGAGCTCCGTAGTCAGCACATTGAGAAATCATTCAAGGGACACTTCCCGTCAACAGGGTTATGTCCCCCTTTTGTCACTGTGAACAGGTGTAGTGACAGTTTTCACTTTAGTGATGTTAACGGTAGTGAATCGCCAAAATGGTTTCGGATTGTAATTTTCATGTTTGGAAGGTTGCATAGTTGTTTGATAAATGTAGGTATGATGGTATTTCTCCTGTGTAATTTCTAATCTATCGTGGAATGTTTATTGGATATTCGTACTCTGTCGATCACAGAGGTTGGGTTCGGTCCCATTGTTAGTGCATTTGCAATGGGGACATGCGTCAAGGTCAAAGTAGCCACTGTATCTCAGAGAAACGATGCTTTAGAAGGGGGGTTGTCACGAGTTTTCACGAGGCCTACGACGATTGACCCATCTGGGTGGTGGAATGTTCATTTGGTTTGTTGTCGTCTTGTTGTCGTATATTAAGCCGTCCCCTTGATTAGCTTGTGGTGTGGTTGCAACCTTGTGTAGTTCAGCTCAGGTAGGTTTATCTTTCCTCTCGTCTCTCTCTCACATTCCACTGCCCTGCAATTCATCCTGCAGGTTCAACGGGGGGCTGGTACTTATTCTTGTACTGCTGTCTCTATCGGCCTCACACCTGTCTTTTCACCTGCCAGCACGTGCAAGGTTCCTCTTGAGGCTTGAGGTATTCTCACGTGACGTAGCGTGGCATGTTGGCCCGCCATCGCTTAGGCAAGATATCCTCTCACACAGCGGAAGATGTCTCTGGGAGCGCTGCCTCCGTCCTGTTCTTTACCTTATCGTCGAAGGTTCAGTCTGGTACTTCATTTCTACAGTCACCTTTATGAGGGAGACATCACTTCATCTTTTTTCCGCATCTTCGATGCTGCCTCTCGACTGGACATAGGGCAGAGAAGAGTCGTTGACCCACACACTCGGTTCCACCCACGGGTAGCAGTTAAGCATCCAGTTTCGTGTTTTATTTGTTGTTGTGTTTTTTTTTTTTTATGTTAGCCGCTAATTTCCCTCTTTTGCGCAATTCTCCTCTTGTTTTCAAAATTATAAAAGAATATGTTTGAGACCTACTTTATTCTTTCCTGGTTAATTCGATCTTTAAACCTGGCCATCTAAATATATCCAAAATTCTTTCGCTTTTTTTTTTATGCAACTGTGATTGCGGTAGTTCGGTGTGGATGGGAGAGAACCTGTGATTCAGGTTGGTACTTGCTTGGTCTCCGGCTCGATACCACACCCCTGTCACAATTCGCCGGATCTTATCTTCGTCCACCGTCTGTTTTGTGTTTGCAAGAGAAAGAGTTTTAAGTTCGCGAGCGTCGTACGCATGATTTAGATCGATTGGATGCGTTGATGGAGATTTGTGTTATTTTGAAGTGTTGCTATAAAATGTGGGGATAATTGTGCCAGTGATTATTATTATTTGCAAATGTGGAGGCGATGTTTTAAAGGGCGAGGTTACTCTATTAGTTCATTTCCTAAGGAAGAAAAGATTGGTAAATGTGAGTGAGAGAAGGATGAAGATAATTTTATATTTTGTTTTATAGAGCCTGTTAATTTAAGCAGTCTCATACCTGCATCGTAGAGAAGATTTAACGATCATTCCTGATATTGGTTGGTTTGCTGTGTTATGCTCGGACAGTTTGAGCTGGTGTTTGTTGGTGTGTTAGTAGCCTCCGCCCTCGCCCATCATGCGAGTGGCTGTTAGGGTTTTAAAACGGCATGGGTCAGACTGTAAACTGAACTGCGGGGTTCCAGTACCCGTCTTATCTACTTTCCTCCCAGTTACCTTTTTTCCCTCCTCCCGGAAGCTTCACCCGAGCACGCACTGGTTGGGGCCACGCACCTGGTTGGGGCCGACGCACTGGATGAGACCACGCACTGGTTGGGGCCTACGCACTGGTTGTGGGCCACGCACTGGTTGGAGCCACGCACTTTGAGACCACCACTGGTTTGGGGCCACGCACTGGGGGGTTTTATTTTGGGACCACCACTGGTTGTGGCCGACGCACTGGTTGGTGCCTGCGCAATGGTTGGGACGGCGAGCACTGGTTGGGGTCCGGCACTGGTTGGAGTGCCCGCGCACTGGTTTTTGGGACGACGCACGTTTGGGGCCACGCACTGGTTGGGACCGCGCACTGTTGAGGCCATGTACCAGGTGGAAAAGCCTGTTGACCTTGGCTGGACGGTCCTGATCCCCGTAACCAGGACCGTCCAGCAACAACAGCCCCGTCCGCGGGACGTGCTCTCCACCGACTGTTTGTGTGTTCAAGGGTGTCGGCCATTGAACGACTCTCTCAAGAACCGACACGCGTTTGGGCACCTAGTGCGACAGGGTGCCTCCCCAGTAGACTTTGGAGAGGCAGTGTGTGAGGGCACTAACATGACGAGGGAAAGGGATGGTGCTGGAATTATTTATTTCTAATTGTGTATATGTCAATATGTGTGTAAAATGCTTGATGGTGATTGTGTATGTCGTGTATTGAAATGCTTGATTGTGATAGTGCATGTTGTGTGTGTTGGAATGCTGATTTGGTGATTGTGCATGGTGCGTGGGTTGAAATATTTATTTGTGATTTTGTGTGTTGATGTGAATAATGGGTGTTGTATCGTAATCGTTCTTGTGGGGGTGGCTCTTGCGAGCCGTGGGAGGTCATCCACAATCCCTTCACTCCCATCTAACCGATCCTGTCAGGGCAACCTCCCAGGGTCGGTCGTGACAACACCATTAGCGGTAAAAGAAAAATTAAGTAAATTGATGTTGCTAAAGCTTCTGGTCCGATGGTTTACCAGCTAAGTGAAACTAAAGGAGTTCTGTGAAGTACTAGCAGTGCCTTTTTTTGTTGCATGATTCAATAAATCAATAAGTGAAGGAGTTGTACCCCATTGATTGGAAGTTTGCAACTGTAGAGAACGGTAAATGCCGCTTTTTGGCTCACCCACTCTCAACCGGCCTTGGCCGGTCCCCTCGGGCGGGGCCGACTGCTCCAAAGCGGCATATTACGATCTCTACTACCATGAGCTTCAATAACTAAAAAATAACGACCCTACAAACATGCATACTGTGTAGGTTATCTGTTTTCAATACTAATTTACAAAACTTTTCAGATTTCATTTTGGCGGATGACAGGGGGGGTCCTGATCATTCTCATAACATCATTTTCACGCAAACATTCATCAAAAGAGTCTCTGTCTTTCATGTGAAAAAAAACTACAGTCTTTAATTGTTCTCTAAGTCTTTTAAAAACGGAGTTATTTTTTTGGCAAAACAAAATCCACACACTTATTCGCAGCATGTCGTCTACTGAAAGCCCAGTTTTGATAAATTTTTCTTTTTTAACTATGTCCTCTTTCTCTGCCGAACATCATCTATAATAATAGTTGTCTTGCGTACCCTTCAAAAATTTATTAAAGTGTTCGAAACACCTCACTCATTTTTGCTAAGGATCAACTAAAAATATGTCATCAACTGTCCATATAAACCTTCTTTCATGATATGCATGATTCTTTTTAAGTGTTGGGACAAAAAATTACAAATGATCAAAAATTATAACGATACAACTGTTTGTAACAGGTCAATGATAAAATATTGGTTTTTTCCACAACCTAGTTTGTCTCACAAATTAATGACACAAGGAGGGGGTTTTGTCATAACGTTTATCTGCTCCATATTTTTATAACAGAACTTAAGCAATCCAGTCTATTATTTTATCATGCTCTCCGGTTAACATGTACGTATAATAAAACCCTATAAGGCCTAAATGGCGTAAGATAATCCAATTCAGTTCTTTAAGATGTTTCTATTATAAGTCAACATTGATTTTGTTGCTTTGTTGTTATATCTTAGATATCCTCACCATTGTGAAGAACGACAATGGTACGTTAAGACGTTTTTAAACGTCTAAGTTTTGCCAGCTAATATTAATTCCTTTATATAAGGTCGTCACCACTCCCACAAACCCATCCTCTCCACATCTTTAATTATTTGGGATTTGATCATTGTGAAACGTGTCCTCCTAATTTTCTGCTTTGGCAAGAACTGTAATTTTGTAGAAGCTTTTTAAAAACGTTTCTTTTCCTGTTGTAGATGTACTGTTTTTTCCATACGGCTTTATTTTCAACTCTTTCCGACAATTGTCGTCTGCATAAGACTTACATTAAAGGGCCATAGTTGAATGCTTTCTGTTCCGAAACTTTTTTGACGGCTAAAAAATGTTAAATGGGATTATGAATTCAAATTTTATTTCCCATTCTAAATATGGTTCCAAGTGCTTTTTAGGTCAGGTTTTCGAACTATTTTATATTCATACTGGCCAACTTATTTGCCTTCTAGATTGCGCAGTTTGTTTCTAGTTTAGAAACTTTTTGCTGTCGCCAACCTCTTTTTTGCGTTATAATCGCCATCTTTAGTGTATCTCAAAACCATACAAAGCGTCTATCTCACCATTCTGTTCAAAGTCTGTAACGTCTTCAAAGGTCTTTAATTCTAAAGGTTATACACCTCACAGGCGCTAAAGAAACTCCTGATTCCATATGTCCCACGCGACATTGTTTAGTACAGCTTATTATTTTTATTCCAAACAATGTGCAGGTTATCACATTTTACGATTTAACCTGTTTTGTCTGCAATATTTTTCATATTAATTGATCCGACCCTTCCACAAACTAATCCTTTTAAACGTAAATTAGGGAATTGTATAATTTCATAATCGCAATATGCACTTTCCCTGACGGAAGAGCTCTTAAAACAGTTGAGGGCCTTCCATCATATAAGTTTTCAATCAGTGCTCACTCATCCAAATGACATCAGAGTAAAGAATGTAATGCAAGATAAGCGGGACTTTTCACCCCTCATAATTAGTTTTGTCTGTCGTAACACTAATCTTTGAGCGTCCTGACTGACAGTTGCAAAGCTGAACCATTTTACTAGCTCTACATCAAAAAGGTAATGTACTACTTCCTTTTTCAGGTTTGAAATGATAACATTGTTTTAATTTTAGAGTGCATTGTTAAGTTTGAGAGTAGATGTCAAAGTTACTCAATGCTTCTTTTAGTGAGGCAAAACCCGTAATAACCATCAGTAATGTTAACAGGCTAATTAAGTATCTTCGCCAGATTTTCTAATCGTATTATTCTTTTTGGTTTGCTTATAATAAACCATACAACTTTGTAAAAAATTCATGAAGCGCGACCATTTTGGTTCCGGCAATCGTTCTTACAGCATGTTCTAAAAACGAGGGCGTCTGGGTTGTTATTGTTACAAACAATTTTTAAAGACGAAATAAAAATGAGTGCATTCAAATATACAAAAGATCAAAATATTCGTTGGGCCTCACTTACAATCTTAAAAAAATAACACCTGATAACACTTGACATTCTGTGACCCAGACTGACACATTTCATAAAAAGGTGTAGTATCTCCATTGGACAAATATCTTAACCCCCCTATTAAAAAAGACTACATCGCAGAAAAAGTATGGTTCAGCATCCAGCAGTTTTATCAGGAACCAGATTAACCTATGCTGTGTTTTGTGGCTTCAACTGGGTGTGGAGTGTCGTATGCTGATCACCTTAATCATCCAGATCCTTTGGTGAGGTCAGTGTACAGATTTCATTTTTATTACAAAAGCCTTCAGACGTATTTTTGACTGAAACTGCAAGCACCATTGCCAAAGGACAACCGTTTTAAACCCTTCAGCAACAGAATACCATGAAGTCATTTTGAAAAGGATCTGTAACGATTCAATATTAATGTTAAGACAGACTTTAGTACAAAAGTTTGGACCTTAATCTGTCTATAGGCACCCCTTATTTTGGGCGTGCACAGAAAGTATAAGCTTTGCTTGGAATCGCTCCTTACAAACATCTTTCTCTACAGGCACAACTGTTCAACGCTAGGGGCCAATATAGGCAAGACACAAAACAGCATGACAACATTTATCTTAGACACTTCTAAGGGCCAAACTAAAGCAGGAAATAGAACGAATAAACTACTCAATACGTACTTACGTTTGGTGTTGCTAGGTTCGCAAGCACAGACGAAGGTCGAGCATAACTGATCCTTTCTACTGGTTTGAACGCACAAAACAATACTTAGTCAAATTTAAGAGGACGGCATGTAATTCTAACGATGATTTACCATCAAGTATAAAAAGATACCAAATGTATTACAATCGCAAGATCGAAAGTATACTTTGCTGTTGGCATGTTTATACATGCGCCTTCTGACGCTCAGACTCCAAATAGGAAACAATAATAAACTACAATAATGAAATCCTTGTGGCAGGCAATGAACCGAAAGTCGGATAAAACGAAATAAATTCCGATCCAGTAAATATTGCAAGCAGTAAACAAACACCAGAATAAGTCATCCAACCCCGTGGCCCAAAGCCCTGAAAGGCCGTTGAAGAAGTAAAAAAAAATAACGACCCTGAAGATGAAAAGACAGCACTTTGCTGTGTTTTGTGCATCAACTGGGTGTGGGAGTGTCGTATGCAGATCACTTAAATCATCATTTCTCGCATGGGTAGCGGGGAATCAATAATAGGTTCTTGATAAACTGCCTAGGATTACATGGGCTTTTATTTTACCTAAAAATTAACCCGACTATTAAAGAACTAATGTCCATAATGCTCACCATAATGCTAACTACTTTGCCTGCATAGACAAAAGCCAGCTAACAACACCCCCTAATATACCTGGTAAAGAGTCTATGGCCTTTATTACAGGCGAATTTTTTAATAAACATGCAACATATCAAGCCTGTTTTTTTACCCATGATGTTATCAGGCGGAGGCGATGTGTGGTGGAGGCACTGACGCCGGAACCACCGCCGCCTGTAATAGTCCATCACCAGTTTAACTTATTGCAAATCCTAAGGCTGTTATAACGCTTGCTAATGTGACACCCTGCTCTCAAACAGTGTTCGTATTCGTTCTGCTAGTGTTGATGGCCTTCATAATAAAATTCTTGGATAGTTTCTCTTATCTGCTCACTTGAGTTCGTAAGTCTTCTCGGTTAGTATACACGCTTCTAGTCTTGCTGATCTCTCGTTGTTCAAGATCTTTTTAGTGCTTTTGGGTTAATCTTTCTTAATACATGCCCTAAATTTGGGCGTCATCAGCCTCAACGAGTTTTCTATTTTCTCTTTTTTATATGCTCAACCTATTCACGCCATTTTGCTAAATTGTTTGTAAATTCGCCTCTGATGCTTTTCAAGCATGATCAAGGGCCGCTATTTCTCGCATGTGTAGCGGGAATCATTAATTGTTTTTAACGCTGTATCTTCGGAAAAACTGGTTTCTGCTTTGCATTACCTTTGTTCCGCTGTTTGACTTAAATCTGAAGTTCAATGTTTGTATTTGGTTATCTTTGGGATTCTTGTAGCGTGTTTGATGTTTAGGCAACTCCTCCCCCCTTAATTTTGGTTTAACAAAGCCAAGGCGACATCGATCGCATCACAAGAACACTGAGCTTGTCCACTAATTGTATTCATGCCGACATACTTTGATGGGTCTCGTTTGAGGGTTGTAAGCTGAACAAGTTGTCCTGGTCGTAGTCTCACAAACAAATGGTAATTCTTTTAACTTCCAAATCATCAGGAATAATAGTTTCGGGAAGTTCTTGTCCTAAACTTTGGTATAATGATCTGACCTTTACTTCTGTTAATATATATACCGACATGTTTGGTAAAGTACTCCCTAATTCTGCTAATTCATTCATGCAATTGAGAGCCCCAGCGATGCTGCTCCCAAGTGGAATCACTCATGTCGTCTTCCAGGATCTAAAACATCATAATCTTCTTCACCTCAATCCTGCCATGTTTCTTTAATAATAAACCGAGTTTGGTTTTATAAAAAATGTCACAAACATATGGCTCGATTCTCTGACCCCATAGAGACTGAAAGAACCAGTTGGCGTGAAGGGAAATACCGGAATATTACTGTTCCAAATATCCATCACTATTGATTTCAGACAACATTCTTACTGTCCCAAATTTCCAGAACCTAGGAGCAATAAGTGATTGTGCAGCTCTGCGCGTCACTTCAAGAATAGAAACTCGCTTCCACAACAGACCCGAAACAAACAGATTGTACAGAATCTGGGCGGGGCAAACGTTAAGAAAATTACTATAAAACTTGAGGGGGGCAAGAAATATTTTCTTTAACACAATGCAGGATTATAATTTTTAAACACTATTGCTGATCTATGGCTTAACCTCGCGAATTAAGGATGATCTTTGCGGTTTCAAGGAATCGAAAATGTAGAAGCACTAAAAGCATAGAATAGGCGCGCAGATGCTAAAGAGACGGCAAAAGGTTTGTAGCCGTAAGTTATGGTATGGAAATCGTTTTTTTATACCCTATAGATTTTGAGTTGTTAAAAGCGCATGCCCCATACGTTCAAGCGCGTTAAAAGACAGATTGTCAGATGAACTAACTTTTAATGAATACAAACGTGTTATCATATCATCAGACACCGAAGCAAAGTACAGAATTTCTGACATCTCGTTAGAGTTTACGTTGTTAGCAAACCCTAATTTAGCAGCTGATAGAGCACAATATCAGTCAAAATTAGCAAATATATTACGCAAAAGTGATCATCATTCTAATAATCCTAAAAGCAAGCAGACACTAATGGAATTTTAGTTTTAGTGCCACAGCAAGATCGCTTAAAGTATTTTATTGCTGTGAGAATACGAAGAACATTCAAAAGACAAGACTGAAAATTTTTAATCCTAAAATAACGAAAGTGCAATGAACAATTGAGGAGCAGCTAACAAATCTACGCTAGCGGCTTAAAAACCCTTATCATCATTTTGAGTGAATAAGAAAACTGTTTTGGAGGCGGGAAGGTGTAGAAATTCCAACTTTGACCTTGTGTCTAAAGATCTACATCATCACAGCGTCAGACTTATCATTATTTAACAACGAAATACGGTTTATGGATTGACCTAAGGTCAACGAGGATAATCAGTTACATGGAGGAGCGTGAGAAAACTTGTTTATAGACATAAATAAACATTCAAATTGATAAAGAAGAGAATCCGAAAACCACTTAATGTGTAATTTGTTTTTAATTATTATGCGCACTAAATATTTCAGATAACAGATTAAAAAATATACAATACAAATTATTTTTATTTTATAAAAAAGCATGTCTGTTAAGCATTAACCAAATGTGCCAGAGTCGCCAAACGAAGGGATAGTAGGAAAACCCAAGCATAAAAACCGTGATATTAACAAACATTACACAAATGCAGCAAGTACTAGAGCAAGACCTTTCAAAACAGCAAAGCCAAACGAAGGTATACTGCTGCCTTTATGCTGTTTAACCTATGTTAATACTGGAGCATCGACTATAAGCGCTCTATGCAGCCGGGACAAGTGTTGGCCTCTTAGCAACAGGTTTTGGTGCACCTGCAGGCTTTGACCTCTAGGGCGGTTTGTCTTTAGCTCTTGGCGGTGTGTTCATTAGCCGTAGGTGCTGCTAGCAAAAAAATAAAAAAATAAACTCCAAAAGCACAACAGCTATGGTTCAACAGATAACAGCTAAACTTATTCCTTTAAGTTCTGATTATAAATATAGCACTGGCTGACTCAAACATCACGGATGAGAATTTAGTCGTTTACAGGCCGATTTTGATGACCTAACAAAAGACAAAAGTTTGATTCAACAAAGAAAGGCGTGGACAAGGTTTTTCTCAACAGCCAGACCCCGACAGGATAAAAAAGGAATGCTTAAAAAAAGTAAAGAAACATTAAACTCTGTTATCTAAACAGCTCAATTAACTACGCCTAAGGTGTTTATATACTTTAGTTTATGAGTCCAAGCACAAAAAACCGGTGATAATGATTAATTAAGTTTTGATTTAAATAAATATTTGAGTAGAAAAGAAAACTCAACATGATTAAACAATATGAAGACCAGAACGAATTTATTTTGAAAGCAGCTGCAAGAAAATTTATCAAGAGCACTGAATATATGGATTTAGAAGTCAATTGAATTCCCAGCAAAAACGCACAGCTAGTGTAGCTCTGCTATTCTCAATTCCAGGTAAACTAACAATATACCCGCCAGTTAAGTAATTTAGCTTTTAATCGACAATATAAACAATAAATGAAGAAAACTAGAAGTCTGGGTCTCAACTAAAATCAACAGACTATCTTTCTCTAATGACTTACCCCTGGTTGGGCAGACCAACTGCTTACGACAGATGATGTGGCCGCTGAAGAAGCCAATATGAGAGGCACGTTGTTCATTAGGGCGAAGTCATAGAGATCAGATTAAAACAGGCTAAGTATGGTCCCGATTGTTGGCAGTCTTACATTCCTCTACCTCCAGCATTAGTCGCAAAAAATAGCATTTTAAACATAAAGAATTTATTCAGACAACAATGTTTTTCAATGTGTGGTTCTCTGCAAGGTTTTGCATCACGTTGCAAAAAACGACAGAGAGAGTAATCTAAACTATCACCCTTACATCAATGAACTTAACTTTATTGGGTTGTCCTTTCCTGTTACTGTAGACCAAATTTGATCAAGGTATGAAGACAAAACAAACCAAATAGACTGTTTAATGTAAACACATGGGATGAGAGAAACAAAACTACTACCCATTAAAGTGTCCAAGAACACCCAACAGTAGGAGATACCAGACAAAAAATCATGTTGACTTACTACTGATGTTTTCACCAGCTGGGGTAGCGGCATACACATTTATTACGAACAATGATTAGAGATTATTGCGGCATACTTCAGCATTACCATAAACAAGAATTCTGCAGAAAATGTGTTAACAATAATTCCATCTGCTCAAGGCCGCAGCGAACAAAATAAACATTGATCGGCCGTTTGACTGTAATACGGAACTAATTAACGCGCCCCAGGAAAGGCATTAAAGTTAGTTTAAGAACTGAAAAAACTGCAAATCACCATACGTGTTTACGCAGACTTCGAATCACTCATTTTACCTATATGAAGGGCAGCGGCCACCAAAAACTCAAAAACATCTTAAATGAGTAATCATCAATTTGTTCAATTTTTGCCTCGTTATTGTCAGGTCGGATGGCGCTCCATTCAACACAGAATTATACAAGAGGCCAAATTCGCTAGAAAATTTTTACAGCGCATGCAGCAAGTGCGCAATGACTGATCTAATGAATCCTGAATTTACTGAAATCATAATAGATCGCCCGAAGACCAAGATCAGTATGACTCAGCCGACACATTGTTGATTTGTGGTTTAGAACTCAGTGAGGAAACCAATCCCGACAGTAAGAGACCATGATCATCATTAGTGGAAGGTATAGAGGAGCAGCGCACAACAACAGCAATCTTCCCAACTAAATTTTGAACCAAAACATTGGAAGCTGCTGTAGTTCTTCATAACATGCGAGGTTACGACTCCACTTATAATTAAAGCAGTAACCGACTCCTTCAGGGTACATCATTTCACAGACATCAGAAAAGTACATGTTTGATCAACTTAAATAACCTGTCATTTTATGATCTATGCAGCCCATGATGGTATCATTAGAGTCACTAGCTATGTCCTTAAAGTCCTGCCAATAACGGAAAATATTTTGAACGCCAACAGCTTGTTAGAAAGGGCGTTTTATCCTTATGTACAGAACAGTAGGGCAAAGGTTTGAAGAAGACCACACTTCCGATCCTAAAGGCGCCGTTTCTTTTCTAGTCTCAGAGGAAATGACATCAGTGATTCAGATTACCAGCCTGCTCAGATGCGTGGCAAAAGTTAGAGTGTAAAACATGGGGGGACTCTCATGATTCCTACTTGATGCTGGAATGATGTTTGTTGCGGGACGATCTTTGAAAATTATAGAAAGACCCGTGCATGAAACATAATAAGCCTGGATCCCACGGCATTACATACTGTGCCCGGATGAGTTGGATGCGCTTTCTTAAAGTTTACTGAGTACAGATAGGATTTAATGTCTGCCCTACCAATGATTCAGATGATTGAAAACGGATTTGCGCGGAGGAAGTTAGTAAGGCGTCGCAAAGCCATTACTGTAAAGTAAACACAAATACTTGGACGACTATGATCCGAGTAAAAGGTCCTAACTATCACATGTAGTTTAGATGCAAACATCTGTATGGATGGGCAATGGCCAATCGCTTCCATTAACGCAACATTAAGAATGACACAGTCGAAATAATATTCAAAAGCATTAACGTGGTTGGGCAGTATGACGTCGGCTCAACAGCGTGGATACATTCAAGAAGTTGACTTAGAATATCCTCAGGAACTCCATGACCTGCATAATGACTATCCATTAGCAGCAGAAAGTCTAAAGATGAATCCAAGAGAGCCGCCTAAACTTGTGCCTAATCTTCGAGGCAAAAAAAATTATGTCTGTCATTACAGACTTCTACAATTTTATTTAAGACATGGTTTGAAATTGACAGCTGTTCATCGTATAATTGCTTTTGATCAAGAACAGTTCATGAAACCATACATCATGAAGAACACTGATCTCAGAACTAAATCCACAGATGCTTCAGAAAAGACTTTTTCAAGTTAATGAACAACAGCTGTTTTGGAAAGACTATGGAGAATCCGCACAAGCGTAAAGATGTTAGATTGGTCACCAGAGAGAACGAAGCAATTAAGCTGACTTCAAAACCTAATTATCAGGACTTCAGAAGATTTCATGATCAGCTTTTTGGCATAACGATGAAAAAAAAGAAAGTCAAATTAGACAAACCTGTATTTATTGGGTTTACTGTTTTAGAATTATCAAAGCTTTTGATGTTAGAATTTCTTTATGACTACTTTAAACCCCTGTATCCAGAGTCCAGAGTGCTTTACACAGATACAGATAGTTTTGTTATAGATATCCCTACTGAAGACATCTATAAAGACATGGAAATCGAAGTGGCTAAAGGACATGCGGGATGGTATGACACATCCGATTATCCTAAAGATTCGCCTTTGCATTCAATTACTAATAAGAAGGTTTTAGGAAAGATGAAGGATGAATTATCTGGAAAGGTGATCAAGGAGTATGTGGGGTTAAGGTCGAAAATGTACAGTATTTCGAGCCAGGAGAAAACCATTAAGAAAGCAAAAGGAATATCTCGCAGCGTTGTGCAGTCAAACATATCGCATGACAACTACAAAGAAGCATTGTTTGACAATAAGACTTTTCATCATGACAACGTAAAACTGCGATCTAATCTACATGAGATCAACACAACTGTTGTAACAAAGAAGTCATTAGATAGAACAAACACAAAACGGGTGTTTGTTAATCCAGAGTTTTCATATGCAATAGGGCACTGGAGGACGGCATAATTGTATACATTCTTCGGGTTTATATTTTTCATCAACTTTATCTATAAGATCAATCATAGCTTCCTCCAATTCATTTAAATCTTTTCTATGTTTGCTTGATGCGTTCGAATTTTTTTTATTATTTCAAGATATTCTTTTCCCCAATTTGGGGTTTGAGTTGTAGTGATCTGGATGATTTAGCATGCATTGATTAATCCTCGAAAATGTTCCCCCAATAGCATTACACGCATCAAATGATTCCCGTATCATTTTCAAGGTCTCTTCCTTTACCATTCTTGTTTCGTTCTGCGCTTCCTTCTGAGCTTCCATTTTAAACTCAAATATATTTACGTAAATTAATTAAGCGGAACTGTGTCTGGTGGGATTATCTGCAGTTCTTCCTTCACAAAAGATCTTTGAGGAGCTGGTTGTTTTGTTGTGTCAGTTTCTCGTAAATAATACACGGGCGGATTCATTTTTACAATTCTTTTTATTTCGTATGGGTCAACACTCCAAACTGGATCGGTTGCCCTGATGCGAATGTCCCCTTCTGCTTCCCCCGGTAAATAAAGGTACCTTACTTTCAAACCAAATGGAAAATAGTTTGCCGGATGAGCTGACGTCTCCTTCAACAACATTTATTGTTTTTCTTTTGATTGCTTGTACTGGTTTTAGCCCTTTAAATTCTTCATTATTCATTGCGCGTAGAACTGAGGGCAATCTTCTAACCCATTCTGTGTTGCGAGAATTGTCAATCAGCTCTCTGTGATACTGGTAGGAGAAAAGTCTTTCAGCTAACTGTTTGTTAAAGTTTTCAACTAAAGCCTGTGATCTGTGAACTCCTGGAATGCCTCTTTTAATGGTGACTCTATGTTTTAACAATAATTGATTCACTTGGCCTTTAAATTCTTTTCCATCATCGACTTGAATCATGCGAGGATAAGTTAAGGGGCCTCGTTGGTATATTAGTTGTATGGCAACAGCAACAGCAGAAGCACTCTTTTGTGTTAATGGTTCCGCATCTTTGTATCTTGAAGCTATGTCGATGACTGTAAGTGCGTACTTAAATCTTTTGCGTCTAATCGTATCAGAGGGTAAATATAGAAGATCCATTTGATGGGTGTCGTTTGGAGTTGTATTGACAAAGTGTGGTCTCTGTATTCGTCTAGTGCAGGTAAATAAATTTGCCAAATCGCTTGTTTAGATAACCATTCCTTTGCTGTTTGTTCACTGACTCCCGCTGCTTGGCTTAGCTTTTTTATTGCTGTGATTCCCTTCCAATATCCTTTTGGCGAATAATAGATTTTGTTCATTTTTATTCAGCCAATATTATGTGCAACAAAATACACGATGGTCATTCCAAAGATAACAAACGCGATTTCTTGCATCTTTTGTTTTTCTGAGGGTTGATAAAAGTCACTGAATTTTGGTGGGGGCAATGTCTCGATTGGTTTGCCTGTTACAAGATAATATTCTTTTATTGCCTGGTCAACGTCTTTAAATGTGTAAGCTGCATGTCCCTGTTTTTTCAGTGTGTTATTAATAAAATCTAACTGCTCAATTCTCTGCTTTTCATAGTGATCTTGTGCTGCGGCTAGTTGCTCCACAGCTTTGTTATGTCTTTTTCTCTCGCCGTCATCCCGTAGTTTACTAAACGCGTAATTACTTCCGCTAAAAGCAAGCGCATTCACTACTGCGCCGCCTATCATCATTACGAGTGAAGCCATTTTTTATAAATGTATTTTTTTATTTACATATTTATACTGTCTGGAATTATTCCTTGCTTGACTAGAAAATCTTTCGTGGCAAACGAAGCTGCAATAATAGCAATCAGTTTTGCTGAATCCTCAAAGTCTAGTTTGCCAAGATCTGCTGGTTTAATTCTTAACAAGCTTTTACCAAGCATTGTGTATCCTATACTTAGGCCCCCAATAACGGCAGAATGGTATACAAGGTTGGCAACAGTTTTTTCAGCGCTCATTTTTAAAAAATAAAATAATAATAATTAATAAAAACATGAACACCGATGATCTGCTAAACATTCCTTGTGAACTTGTGATTACAAATGAACAAGTTGATGACCAAGCTATTATGCCCAAAAAGGAAAGACTGTATTCTTTGGCAGCATGTGGAAAAACAAAACAGTTCCTCGGAACTGAATTCAGCATTGAACAGATTCAACAGATGTCGCCGCAAGACATTTTAAAGTATCATAACAGGTATGAAGCGCAGTTGGGGTCGAGAATGGTAAAAAGTGTAGGGCAAACGGTTCTTAGTTTGTACACTAAACTAGTCAGTAGATTTGCTCCCATTGATTCTGAACAAGATTTTATGTATGATTTAACACAGGATCCAGTTTTAACAAAGTCATTAGAGTCTCTAGGATGTGATTTATACTACAGATTTGAACATTGTTATCGCCGTTAATCATGGGATTAATTACTTTTAATCATATAGATTTTATTTCCCTTCAAAATGAACGAGCCAGAAAATCAGCAGAATCAGAAAACACTGAATCAGGTGGAGAAAGTAACCAAGCCAGAAAATCAGCAGAATCAGAAAACACTGAGTCAGGTGGAGACCAGTGAAAAGCATCCTCATCCTGGGCGTGTTAAAGCAGGAAAAAAATTAGCAGAGTGGAACAGACAAAAAAAATTAATGTTACAATCACAGAATATAACTCATCATGAAAACATAACACCGCCAACGCCAGAACAAGTTGATTCAATGCCCGCTATAAAAACTCCATGTGATTCAAGGGCCCCAAAGTCTTCATGGAATATTGAACTTAAAACTGTTGCCATTTTTGGCGCCCTTGCTGCTGCTGGGGGCGGTTATTACGGTTATAAAATATATACACAATGGCAACAGAAACAAAAGCAATCAAAAAAATCTGAACCGCTAAATACAGAAAAAGACAACTGCACGCCAAAACCGCCAACAACAAAAGATCATTTTGATCCATTTCAAATGGAATAATATTTTAAGAACTTAATTTTAAAATTTTTTTGATAAAAATAGAGCATGACGGATTATTATTTGTTTAAAATGATGGAGTCAATAAATAAAGACATGGAGTCTATAAAAGACATTACCATAGACCAGAATTGTAATCAATGTGGTTGCTTAGGATGTAAGAACTTCATTAAGATCTATGCTGACCGATTTCGCGCAGAGAACGCTGAGCAAGACATCCTCAACGATGACGCGTTTTTTGAGGCGTGTGTGTACTATATTAGACATTTACTATTTAAGATAAAAACATAGATTGTATTTTTTTTTTGATAAGATAACTTGAATAAGAACTTAGTTGTACTTAGAGGATGACTTAATTACGATCTTGAGGTAACTTGAGTAAGAACTTGAGGATGACTTGAGGACGACTTCAGTTAAGAACTTAGAAGTGACTTGGGGTGACTTGAGAATGACTTGAGTAAGAACTTGTGGATGACTTAAGGATGACTTGAGAACAAACTTGAGTAAAAACTTAGAAGTGACTTGAGGATGACTTGAGTAAGAACTTGTGGATGACTTAAGGATGACTTAAGTAAGAATTTGAGGATGACTTAGGGTGGGTAAAGGTAAGAAGGCGTTAAAATGTCAAGTGGAACTGGTAAGGCCACTTAACATCTGTTATCACCAGCACAGTAATAACTGCGGTTAGTTGGTTTGGCTAACCAGACCAAACAGGCATCCATGCACGTTTGACACAGTTAGGTGGCTTGGTAGTTTCACTACTCTTAACTAGACCAAACAGGCATCCATGCACGTTTGACACAGTTAAAGGGCTTGCGACTTTATATCTATGTCAAACGGGCATGGATGCACGTCTGTCCTAATTACAAGCACCACTACATCCTGTTAGACTCATGCTGCTAAAAAAGGCCAGTTATAGTAACAGCCCCCTTGCTGCTAAAATAGGACGTTCACACATGAACGGCTATTTATAGTAGCAGTCAGCAAGGCTGATTTTACCGCAGCCCTACTGCTGCTAAAACAGGACGTTGACACATGAACGGCTATTTATAGCAAGGCTGTCTTCACCGCAGGTTGACTCCCACAACAAAGAGTTTCATTATACTTTCCTTCTCGCACAAAAAAAGTTTATACTGCACCCCTCCTCTTTTTTCATCCGGGCTTGGGACCGGCATTGGCAGAGTTAGTGTTTTTTTTTTTTTTTTAAAAGTAAAATACTGCTTTGGCAGAGCTTTTTTGGCGGCTCTTAATCACCAGTTAGTACACCTGTCGCTGAACATTTGGAGCTTTTTGTAGGAATAGTGGCGCCACCCACTACCCCACTCCGTTCTGTTAGGTGTACTAAAGAGAACTCGATCTAATTTTGCCAGAAGTTTCGAAAATCATCATTTTTCTGCAAGTACTTTGTGATCAGACTTCGTTTGGCAAACAAATCATTGATGGTGATGGCAAGAAGTTGTTCCTCTGTAAACAAAGCACGTCCGTCTCCATTGGAAGCCATGGCTAAAACTGTGCGGCTTACACTTCGCCCGTTCAGGAATGTTCTTTTGTGACACCACAATGTTGCGGGTACACTTCTCTCTCGCAGAAAACACACGTCCGCACAGATCGACACCAGCAAGGGAAATGACAAGACAGCTTCGGCCGGTTGCCAACGTCAACAACAGTGCTGGGCGGATGTGACGTCTTTTTACTATCACATGATTAAATCTTGACTTATGATAGGAGAATGTAAGAAACATGTCTATATCTGTTTTAACCCCGGCGGGAATGACTGAGCAAGATCCTTTCAACCACTTTATAGAAATCTCGCTATTCAGAACTGCAAGCAATTGAAATCGATCGCTATTCATAACTGCTGACTGGCTTTACAAATCCAACGGTGCACGAGTGGAGACCGCTAGCTTTGCTCTGAATGCTTCTATTGAAATCTCTGGGGAGTGCCGCGCTTCACTGCATGCCTTTAAAAAACAACCTGCATAAGCCAATCTCTCTCACATGCAGTGTATGTGTGGATTTTATGTCAAAAATATAATTCGGTTTTAAAAGACTTTAGAGAACAGTTAAAGAGTGTAGTTTTATTTCACATGAAAGACAGAGACTCATTTGACGAATGTTTGAGCGAAAATGATGTTATTGAGAATGATCAGGAAAAACAAAGGATTAAGCAAAAACTGAAATCTGAAAAGTTTTGTAAATTAGTATTGAAAACGGACAACCCAACACAGTATGCATGTTTGTAGGGTCGTTATTTTTTGGTTATTAAAGTCATGCTTAGTAGAGAACGGTATTATGCCGCTTTTGGATTCGCCCGGGTCGAAACAGGTTGAGGGCTCCGCCCGAAACTGGTTGAGACCGGGTGAGCCACAAGCGGCATAATACCGTTCTCTACTGTAACTGCTATATTTAAAAAAGGCACCAGGTCTGACCCAGGCAATTATCGCCCTGTAAGTTTGACTTGTATCCTTTGCAAAGTGCTTGAGTCATTTGTGAGAGATGCAATAGTAAACCATATGAATGATTTTTCCTTATATTCAGATTGCCAACATGGATTTAGACAGGGTAAATCTTGTATGACACAACTTTTAGAAGTAATGGAAGATTTTACAAATATGATCGATGATGGGCTTGCTTTTGATGTAATTTACTTGGACTTTAGGAAAGCTTTTGACTCTGTCCCAACCGAGTTAAAAATAGAGGTATGGTATAAATGGGAATATCAACTGATAAGAGTTCTTTCAATCGAGTACAAGGTGAATTGGTTAAAAATAATTAAAGGAATTTACAAATCGTGTATGTGTGTGTGCCAGTGATTCCTTTGGGTTGAGCCATTTAAACCGGGTTCTCTCTTTCTTTGAGAACAAATTTATAAGGCGCTTGGAAAACCAAAAATTTGGGTGACCATTTAAAGGGGAAAATTTAACTCGCCCGTCTTGCGGGGGCTCAAGAAAATACAGCTGAACCAGAGGTTTAGCTTCGCCTTTTTTTCCCCTTTGGTGGGGACGTAAGACGGGAAAAGGTTGCTGAAACCCCCGGAGCCGACGACGAGAAAAATGTTCCCGTTTGGGGACGTCGACAGCAAAAACTGCCCAACCTGGGGAGCCTAGAAAAAGGGAGTTTGCCAAACAAGGGTGGGGGTTTTGCAGCCAACAAAAACCTGGGGAGAGGCCGAAAAACCCCCTTTCCCCGTGGGGGGGGGGCAAAGAACGGGGGAAAGGTCCGGGAGCCCTAAATGTAGGGCGCGACTCAACAAACGTTGCCATTCCCCCCAACTGGGTTTTTGGCCCAAAACGGGAGGACAAAACCCGGTGGGGAAGGCTTCAGCCCCGGGTCGTACAGTGTGATGAAGAAACGGTCCCCCAAAAGGAAAATCCCGGCAATTTACGGACTTTTTATTTGTTCTTAATTTTAAAAAGTGTGCAAACAAAATTGTGGAATATTGCTTTCCGGGTTAAATTGAAATTACTTAAAAGGAAAGGGGATGCGTTTTTATAAATTTGGGTCGTAGGGATTTTAAAAATTTTTGAATGATACAGATAGTTGTTTTGGGTGTATGACGGGTGGGGGCTCGGAGTAAATTAAAAAATTTGATTTTTTTAAATAAAAAAATTTTAAATTGGGGTTTTCCCCCTCACCTTTGTGGGGGCCCGATGTGATTGACAGAGGGGCGGTCCCCAAAGGGCGAGAGCGCTTTTTGGTTGTGAAAGCGTAAAAACTTCTGTCAAATAACCCCCGCTTTCCCTGAATATGAAAATCATATTTTTATTAACGGGGGGGAAGCGGGGAGACCCCCCAAAATTTTGGGGACTGTCGCCGGGGATCCCAAAAATTTGAGCCATAATTTTTTTTGGTTTTGGGGTTTTGTTCAATTGAAAGGGGATTTGGAAATTTGTCATAATTGGGGGAAACCTAGATATTTTTTTTTCCCGGGGAAAAATTTTTTTTAGTCATTTTTTTGATTGTTTTGTTTTTTTTTTTCCATGACTGGGCCTTGATTTGAACTTGCTTATTTGGTTCTTTTGGGGTTTTGATTGATTTGTGTACCAAAACAAAAGGTCGCTTATTTCCAAGGGATCGGGGATATCTCGCTTGTTACTGGGTTGTATTAACTATTTGATCGGGGGTTAATACCCTTCAAAATTTCGACTGAAGGGGGGGCTGAAAATTTGGGCCCCGCTAAAAAAGAGGGCCCCTCTTTAAAAAAGGAAAAGCTTTAGGACTAAAAAGGCCGGGGAACGAAGGAAATATTAATGGAAACTCCCCCGGGTAATCGGGGCCCAGAAAATAAAAAAGGGAACGGGAAAAGGGAAAAAAAAAAGGGGAGAGAGAAAGAAAAGGGAAAAAAGGAGAGAAAAAGAGAAGGGGAAAAAGAGGAAGAGAAAGAGAACGGGAAAAAGAGGAGAGAGAAAGGAAGGGGAAAAAAAAGGAAGAGAAAGAAACGGGAAAAAGAGGAGAGAGAAAAAAACGGGAAAAAGAGGGGGAAGAAGGGGAAAGAGAGGAGGGGAAAAGAGAAGGGGAAAGAGGGGAAAGAGAAAAAAGGGGAGATAAGGCAGTTTGATTTGAAAAAAAAAAATTGGGAGAAAGAAGGGGAAAGGGGGGACGCAAAACCCTCAAGTAAACTTTGCACCAAATGCAGTCCCTTGATCAAAAAGCCAAGGTTCTGAAAATTTCCGGGACCATTTGGGAGGATTTCATTTGGGAAAATTTTGAAAGATTGCCAAAGATCGGGGCTTCCCCCAAAACCCGGGGGGCCCCAAATTTGCCCTGCCCCGGCTGAAAAACCCAAAGTTTGGGGAAGTTTTTTTTCTGCTTACCCCGAAAAACAGCCCAGTTTATAGCCCGGTGGGGGATTTTTTTGTTTCAAGGTACCGGGAAACCCCGCCAAGATATGGGAAAAATTGAAAAAGGAAACCTTTTCTTTAAAAAGGTGAGACCACAACTTTTTCCTTTTTCGGTTTAGGGCTCCCCTTTGAAAAATTGATAAGGTTAGGGAACATCAAACAAATTTTTAAACTTTGGGGGAGGAGATCTTTAAGGAGCAAATTCTCTTTCCACTGTGGGAAGGGATCTCACATTTAATTCTTGGGGGAAAAAAAATTTAAAGGAAATTTTTTAGAGGGAGTTTGAAATTTGGCGGGACGGGTTTTAAAACGGGCCCATGATCAGCGTAATGTGGGGGAAGGGGATCAAACCATTCCCCCATAACCCCCAAACCACCCCGGTTCGGGAGAAAAAGGGGCCCCGACCCCCCTACAAAAAAGAGTGGAAACTGCGATCGGAGCAGGCCCCTGGGCCCCAGGGAACCAGGGAAACCCCAAGACATCCCAAAAAGGGATCGCTTTTGTTTTAAGGGGCGGCGAGAGGGCCCACATCGCTAAGGACTGTAGGCGGGGACGGGTACACTCTTTTGGTTCTGTGAATAAAATTTAAAGCAGGAAGATAAAGCGCCGCTCCCAACCACCGGGGCGTGGTGAAGGGGAGGCATTCACATGTTTACTGGAAAACCGGGGCAACACTAGCGCAAGGGTATACCCCAGTCCCTGGTAAACGATAAGACTACACGGGGGGAAACCAAATCTTGGCGTTACGCAAAAGGAAGAATCAGCCCAGCCCCCTTTTTGGCCTATTTTAAGGGTGGAGTCCGGATTTTGTAAGGGGAAAACCATTTTCGAGGATTTTAAAAGGGGCCCTTTCCCCTCCCCCAACCCTTTACGGGGTGTAGGTACATTTTTCCAAAGCCCTCCCAAACCGGTAACCCAAAGAAAGGAGGTAAATGTCGGGGAAAAAAGGGGCAACCCAAAAAGCGAGAACCGCAAAAAAGACGCGGGTTATCCCCACCACTCTAAACCGGGGGAAATCCGCAAACGAAAGAAAGGCTGAAAAACCCCTGACTGCCACAGGAAAGAGGAATGGGAAACACCCGGCGAGGGGCCAAAAAGGGGAAAAAAGCGCCTTCACGGAGCACAATGGCATAATTGTGGGGGAAATTTTTGGGAGGGGTGGTGAAAAATCTCCCGGGGTTAGTAGTCCCAAAGGAAAACCCGGGGCGGTGTTTTCCCAGATGGGACATGAACCTAACGGGAGAAAAACTGGGGACACAAAGACCCTAGATAAGATCGTCAAAATTTCCCTTTTGGCCGGGACAATGGAGAGGGCAAAGGAAATTGAAAAGGTAAAGACATTTTCCAACGCGGGGCCCCAAAAAATACGAGACCCCCGCTTGAAAACCTATCCCCGCCTTTTGACCGGGCCATTCCGCCGGGTGGGGGTAGATTTGTGGGGGCCAATTTTTCCAGCACCCAAACCCAAGGGAAATCCTACATCACACGGGCGATTGATTAATCGCACCTATGGGGATGGGGTCCCGGTGAAAATTCCAACAAGGACAGTACAAAACCCTTCTCCGACGGCCCCTGGCCCCGGGGGGCGGGCCAGAAAAAAATTTTAAAGGGCCCAAAGGGCCGCCCAGTTTTTTTATGGAGTCTTGGTTTGAAGTAAACCGACCCCTTTCCTGGTCGCCCATCGCCCGGAAACCCAAAATCCCTACCCCCTTTCAAACCAATGGTTTGGGGTAAGAGGTTCCACGCCACCTAAAGAAAATTGCAAAAGAAGTTTTTGTGAAAACCCCCCCCAGAGACTGGGACCGTTATATCCCACCATTTTTTTTGCATACAGGGGGGGCCCCCAAACCCCACTTAGGGTTTTCGCCCTTCGAGCTATTGAAAGGGGCGGACCTCCCGGGGCCCCCAGACAAAAATCACCCAGACCCGGACGGATGAAAGGGGGAAAGGGCCAAGGCCCAAAACCCCACGTACCTTTAAGTAAAAAAATGGGGGAAAGACTGGAGAAAAAGCTAGCAAACTAGCGAAAACAGAATCGGGAAACGGGCGCAAGAGAAGCAAGCAACTCAAATGTCGCCGTGCGGGGAAAAAGAACTTTTGAGCCAGGAATGAAGTACTGCCTTGCTCCCAGAGCAGCATAACAAATTGCGGGTTGCCCCGGGAAAGGGGGCCATTCATGGTAGGGGAAGAAAAGGGGGGGATAAATTTAACCCCTATTCATTTTGGGGCCCCCAATTTTTGCGTTAAAACTTCCCAAGGGAAACCCGGGCTTAAGAGGTTGGGGGGACGGCGGAAGCCGTTTAATTCCGGGGTACCACCCTTGAGAGGGGGGAAAAAGTGAGCAGGACTTTTAACAGCCCGAAAAATTTCCCCCCGGGTCCCCCCCCTAAACGGCACAAAAAGTTGGGACTGCATTTTTAGATCCCTGCTCCAAGGGGGGCAGCAGAAAGAAGTTCGCGTCTGCTTCCCAAATTTCCCCGGACACACTGACTGAACGCCCGGGACCACCATCTGGCAGAGTTCCGGGCAAAACTGCTTGAGGGAGAAACCAGTGCGATCTAAACCCAACCCTTCCCCATGCCCACCCGGAACCTTGGGGAAGAGTTTAGAGAAATCGGAAAAAGGGTAAACAAACCAACGCAGTAAACCAAAAAACCTTTAAAAACCCCGGCCCCGAATTTGGTACAAAAAAGGAGGGATCAAACCGGGTTTTTCGGGCGAAACAAATCGCAGGCTGAATTGCGTCCTGTTTTCCCAAAGCAGAAGCAATGCCAGATCCGGAGGCCTTTCCCCAAAAAATCCCCCAATCCCCCAAGTTTTTTCAAAGGGGGAACCTCCCAAGGGCAAATTGGCAGATCCCTTTTTAAAGCCGCAAAACCGGGCCAAAAGCGGGCGTTCATCACCCAGGAGGGGACATATACCGGGGCGGGTAAACCCCGTTGGGAGTGAAAAATTTGGCTCCAAAGGGTTTTTTACGGCATGTTTAGGAGATTTTTGGGAGCCCTGGGGGGGAAACCTGGGGACAATTTCGGTAACTCCCCATCGCGACAGAAACGGGAAACCCTATGGGCATTTTCTGGAGAGCGCCCCTGAGAGCCCTGACTAAGCGGGATTTGAACCGCGTCGGCCCCCCAAGTGTCATGTGGGGTTTTCCGGGACACTTACCCCTTTGGAAACATCGCCCTCACCCAGGGGCCCAGCGGGCCACTAGAGGTTGCCAAGGGAGTCAGTTTAAAGGGAAAAGCGGAGAGACCAACAAAAAAGGGGGGAAAAGGGCTTTTGGGGGGCCCGGCTGGTTTTATTACCCCCCATTTCGCCCCCCCATTTCAGCACCATAGCGGGAACCTCTCCGGCCCCTCTGAAGAAGAGTGAAACCCCAAAAAGGGTTTGGTTTGTGGACAGAAAATTTTTGAGGGGCTTTCATTCCCTAAAGGCCCCATCAAATTTCCCTCTGAAACTTACCCGCCAGATTTAAAACAAGGCTTTATGCTGGGGACAGATGCTAGGATCGGGGCCTTGGGCCCCCATACCCAAGCCCAAAATGGATTTGTTAAAATCCCGAAGCAACGCGAGTCGGAAACGGAACAGAGGGGAAACGAAACTACGCTGGGGTCCGAAAAGGGAGTCCTTTCGCCAAGTTTTTGGGGGTGTCCCGGTTTCAGAAGTACGTAGGGGAGGATTTTTGTCCTCGAGCCCGATCACAAAACCCTCTGTGGGTTTTTTGGCCCAACCAAACGGGAACCACAGTGGGTCTCATCCGGTGGTCACTGCTACCCAGAGAAATTCTATGAGAGTTCGCTACACCCCGGGGTTACCAAAAACGTAGCAGCAATTTCATGAGAAGAAGCAGGGGGAGGGGGTCGGGGCAGAGTAGCACCCAAACCCTAGCTGGGGGTGTCAGATCACCCCTGGGAAAGGAAATCTGCCCTTTGGGTACATAAACTGGGGATTGCCAAAATAAATGGTTTAGTTTGATTTTTTTTGCCATATAGGGGGGTCGACCTATGTTCATGTGTTTTTTTTCCTTTTTTGATATATTTTTTACATTTTATGCTTTGCTTTTTTCATTCCCCCAGTATAGGGCGGGGTTGACTTATTTTCATGTTTTTATTTTTCTTTTTTTGATTTTTGGTTTACCTGTTTTTGGGGTTTTTTTTTTAATTCCCCTTTTGGGGGGGGGGTTTATACAGGCTCACGTTTTTTGATTTTTTCTTTTTTTCGGGTTTTGGTATCTATTTGTTAAGATTGTTTGCCATTTGATCAGTAAAGGGGTTAAAATTCCTTTTGTTGTGAAATCAGGATAAATGTTTGAATTTGAAATTTTTTGTTTTTGGGAGACCGGTGAGCAGATTGTGGCCACACGCCTAAATTTGAATGTTGTCGTGGGTTTGTGGCCACACGCCGAATTTGTTTTTGGGATGTTAAGTGGGGGCGGGGCCCAAAACCCGTTTTTGGGATGTTGTGGTAATCATGGTTGTGCATATTAGAAGGAAGGGAAGTTTAAAATTAATAGTAGGGAAACAGGGCTGAAAATCCCTATAGGATTTTTTGGAAAAATATGTGGGCCATTTTTAAGTTAAATTTTTTGTCACAGTTTTTTAAATACGACCAAAGAGGATCAAAGGTTTAAATCTAATTGATTTTTTGGGTTTTTTAATTTGGGGAAACATTACCCATGTTAGAGAGGGTTGATGGAAAGTGATGTTTTGAAGAAATAGGGATAGCACTTTTAAATCGCCCCAAAGAAACGAGTTTTTTTTAAATCCAATCTGAAACTTTTCGTCCTGGAAAAAATGTTGATTGGAACAACTTTCAAAGGTACGGGGGAAAAGATTCGGCCAAAGGTTCCGGCATTTAGGCAAATTAAGGTAGTTGCTGTTGGGAGCACGTTTCCCTTGGGCCCTTTTAAGTGTGCGAATTCAGGCATCACCAGGGGGGATACCCGATCGTATACTGAAAAGGGGGGGATTTCTGGGAAGTTTTTCGCATGTCCCGGGGGTAAATGGCAGGAGTTTCCGACTTTGCCGGTCCCGGGGACAGGGGTGTCCTTTTCCCAAAAACTGGCTGGGGTATTCACTGGGCTCTCCATGGGCCGGGCAGAAGGGGAACGTGTCAGGTACCGCAAGTAGGGGACCGTCAGCCCCGCAGGCAGAGTACAGGGGCCATTCAGTCGTCCTTTTTTCTGAGGGAAAGAATGGAAGGGTTCGGCCAAACGAGTTTTTTTTGCCCCCTTTGTTGTCTTATGGGAAAAAATACTTTAAAACATCATTTTGGCGGTAGAGGGGCGAGGCCCGTTTGTTCAATGGGTAGCTTGGGGGGAAACGAACATGAGTTTTTTAAAAGGAGTTTTGCAATTTAAAAACTGGGGGGCCCCAAGGGGGGGGGGGGCTTTTTTGGCGCTAGCAACTGTGGGGGGTGGATCGGGGGTGACCCAGTGATCCATTGGTGGAAAAAAAATAACTTTTGGGGGTTTATTGGTACAAATCGTGTGATGTGTGTGTGCCCGTGAAACCCCTTGGTTTAGCCAGTAAACTTCCCCGGGGTTTTCTCCTTCTTTGAAAGAAATAAGGCCTTGGAAAACCCGAAGGGGTTTACCTTTACTTTAAAGGGGAAAATGAACTCCCCCCCGTCTTTGCAGGGCTTTAAAAAAACAGCGTTAAGAGAGGTTACTGCGCCCCCCCCCTTGGTTTTCCCTGGGGGGGGACGTAAGACAGTGGAGGGTTTCTGTAGCCCGGGGGCCGACGACGGGAAAAAAATTCTCCCTTGGGGACGGGCGCAGCAAGAAATGTCCAACCTGTGGAGCCAACAGGGGGCTGCCAGACAACGGGGGGGGGTGTTTGAGCCAAGAAACCGTGGGAAGGCCGACAGGGGCCTTTCCCGTGGAGAGGGGGGAAGAAATGGATTTCCGGGGGACTCAGTGTGAGGGCGGGGACTCAACTACTTGGGCCCGTGTCCCCCAACTGGATTTTGGGCCCAAAGGAAAGGGCACAACGGTGTGGCACTTTAGCCGTGGCCCTACAGTGTGGGTTAAGAAACGGTCAACCAAGGAATCTGGGAAGTTACCCACTTTTATTTTTTCTTTTAAATTTTTTAAATGTGCAAACAGAATTGGGGGGAATATTGTCCTTTTCCCGGTTAATAAAGAGAATTTGAAGGAAAGGGATGGGGATTTATGAGATTTTTCCTGTATGATGTTTACATTGTTGATGATACAGAAAGGTGTTTTTGTAGGAAAGGGTGGGGGGCCCGGGGTCCCGTTTAAAAAAATTGATTATTTTAAAATGAAATGTTAGGGTTTTCCCCTCCCCCTTTTTTCGGGCCCGATTTGAGTGACAGATTGGGGGTGCCCCATGCGGAAAACGCAAAAAAATTTGGGTTTTGAAAGCGTAAATTCTTTTTGTCTATAAAACCCCCGCATCCCCGAATTTTGAAAATCATATTTTAAATTTAAAGAGGGGGAAAAAACCCTCGGAGACCCGCACAAAACATTTAACAAAATTGGGCCCAGCTAACCCCGGAAAAAATGGGGGCTTTCAATTTTAAAAACGTTTTCTAACAATGGAGGCCCGAACCAATTTACATAAAAAAACTCCATCGGCTCCATCCACAGGCCAGGCTACGAACTCAACCCCAAACCCGAACCCCGACTGACTCCATGAAACTCCTTTTACAAAGTGGAAAATGGAATGGGAAGGGTGCTTGGGGGTAAAATAAAAAGCAACCTTCTATTGGGGAGACTCAAACTGGGGTCGAAGGAAATGAAGAGAAGATATACTACAGGGTAAGGGAAAAGATTAAAAACTGGGTTTTTTGCAAACCGTTTTAATGTACTAAAAAATCTAAAAAATTTACCGTAACAAACGCCGCAATGCCAAACATAACCCTACACCAACTTTCAGAGCTGAACATCAAAGCAAAATGGCCGGACACAAAGGAAAAACAAGAAGATAAAAAGACGAACAAATCTTGGAAAAATTTTTTTTTAAAGCCAACACTGCAAAAACCCCTTGAGATGGGACAAACCATAAAGGGCCTTTCCAAAAGGAAAAGACAAAGAATGATCAAAAAGCACGTCACTGGGTAAAGGCCTTTGAAGTTTTCCCCGGGGGCCCCCCGTTTTTACTGCAAACGTTTTCACAAAGGTACAAACAATGAAACAATCCAATTTTGGGAAAAATAGATTTTCGATTTGGGCGTGAGAGTGTGTTTTGGTGTGTGTGGGGTGGTTGGGGTTGGTGTGGGGTGGGGTGTGTGTGTGTGTGTGTGTGTGTGTGGCGTTTCGTGTGTACTGCTGCCGTGCGTGCGTGCGGGGCGCGTGCGCACGATTTTTTTTTTCTTTTTTCCCTTGTTGCAAAGCCCCTCCCTTGGGCATTTGGTTTCCCCCTACGAAAATTTTTCACACTGTCACTCCTTGCACACACGCATTCATGACAAATTTACTCCTTACGCCACGCAAACCCCCAGTCAACCCAAAAGGGGTGCTACAGAAAAGTTTTTTTTTTTCTCCCCCTCTCCTCCGGGAAAAAAACTTTACTAAAAGAAAATTTAACAATCGACAAGTTCCCTCACACCCAGTTTAAATTTTCAAACGAATTCTAAACAGCCCTCTCTCTCTCTCTCTCTCCTCATCTCTCTTTTTCGTCTTCCCTGGTTTTCCCCTCTCCATCTCTCTCTCATTTTCTCTCTCTCCTCTTCTTTACACTGGGAGATAAAAAATAATAAAAAAAATAATATAAGAATTTTTTATAGCGCAATTTTTTGGGAAACAAATCATTGGGGTCTACAATTTAATTTCCAAACACAACGGGCTGCCAAACCCGGGTATTTTCCCAAAATGATATGAATCTCTCTCCCCTTTTCTCTCTCCTCTCCTCTCCTCCCCTCTCCTCCCTCTCTCTCTCTTCTCTCTCCTGGGTAGCCATCGAGTTTAAAGGGGTAATTGTTTTAAAAATTTTCCCTTTGGGCTTATTTACCTTTGCATTTAAAGTTTAAAACAATATCCAGACAAACATATCACGGGCAAGTTTAAACATTTCTTAAACCCCTTCCCTGCCAGGAAATTGTTTCCTACAAGCACAGGGGGTCTCTTTAATCCTTTTTTGTTTTAACCTAATTTTATTCTGCTAGTGCTAAAGCCATGAAACCTCTTTAAAGTTTTCTACAAAAAAGCAAATTAAAGCAGTCCTAAATTAAAAACAACTAATCTTTTAAGGGGGGTTATACTAAAGCGGGGCTCTTCCCTTACAGGAAATGTTTGCTGTCAACAAATGTCTGCTAATCAAAAAATTTGGGATCGGTTTTGCACCACAAACTCTTCAGTCCAAATTTTCAAACCCTAGGGATTCCCAAACCCAAAATTTCCCGGTTTCCCCCCCCCAAAAATAACTATTTAAATCAAACTTAGCTTTCTCAGGTAGCGTGGTTTGGAATTCACTTCCACTACATTTCCGATGTACTCAATTACAGAATCCTTCAGGGAAAAAACTAATTACACATTCACAGCAGACCATTGCTATTGGGACAAAATACATATATCAGGGCACACCCTGTTTTGCTGCATATTAAACTGATACGCCGTTTCCTTTCCACTGATGTTTTCAAAACCAGATAATGATAAATGAGAGATATGGTTACATCGGTTTTATTAATGATGAAATTATATCATGATGAATGACTGTCGTGGTCGCTGGTTTTTATTGGTGCATTGTCACTAATTGATTGATGTCTTAATACTTTGATTTCTTTCGAGCACTGTAACTGCAAGGTGATAAATGTGTGTCTGGATTGCTGTTGATCATATTGATGTATTGCTCTTTATTCAAAATTATAGCAATGTTTAGCATGTGATATTTTCGATAGAAAAATGGAATTATAATCTCTCTCTCTCTCTCTCTCCTCTCTCTCTCTCTCTCTCTTCTCTCTCTCTCTCTCTTCTCTCTCTTCTCTCTCTTCTCTCTTCGTTAAATTACGGCTGCGTTTCGATGGATTGTCGCTTAATTAATAATTATAGTTTTGGGTAGAGTATGAATGGTCAAAAAGAAAAACAAAAAAGATGAAAGGGGAAGGTAAATAATAATGGCATCTCTCTCTCTCTCTCTCTCTCTCTCTCTCTCTCTCTCCTCCTCTCTCTCCTCTTCTCTCTCTCTCTCTCTCTCTCTCTCTCACACAGACACACACACACACACACACACACACACACACAACAAACACACACACACACACACACACAAACACACACACTACACCACGCGCGCGCGCGCACATGCACACGCAACGCACACATCATGAAAAATGTGTTATGATTATTGATGCTAGGAATTTATTGCTGCTTACTGATAATTGATTGTTCGTTCTCGTTTTGCCTTATAACCACATCATATAAATGTAAAAGAAAAGTACAAATGTTGATATTATTGATGCATTGTAATTGTCTAATTATCATCCTTAGCAGTTTGTTGCATGATAATTTTTTGCAAAAGGAATGTAATTCTCTCTCTTCTCTCTCCTCTCTCCTCTCTCTCTCTCTCTCTCTCTCTCTCTCTCTCTCTCTCTCTCTCTCTCTCCCCTCTCTCCCTTCGATAGGAGGATCGCTTATTCCATATCTGTGTGTGCCGATTCTTTTCTTCTTTGTAATCAATTTCTTTATTCTTTTTTGTTGTTTAAATCGTCTCTTTTTTCCTTATAAAGTCATCTACGCCTTAACTGTTAATGGATGAACTTTTTAAAGTTATGAAGATATGTGTGTTTGTTAAAGTTTTGTAAGTCTTAGTCACTAGTCATACTTAGTCCCTTAACGGGCAAGGGCGGATGAAAAAGCATGTGTTTGCTTATCTGTTACCCTTGGAAATAAGATTATCATCATCATCATCATCATCATCATCATCATCATCATCTCTCTCTCTCTCTCTCTCTCTCTCTCTCTCTCTCTCTCTCTCTCTCTCTCTCTCTCTTCACACTGAGAGATAAATCAAGTTGCGAACTGATATGAATAAAGTCTTGCTAGATTCCTCCTTCTTGCCGGAGAAAGAATACACACATCTTCCAAGAATATATAGTTCGTTTGGCTAAAGCGTACGTTAGACATCAGCTAAGTCTAGCCATGAGACTTTCTTATCAAATCTTTCATTCTTAGTCATTAATTCATGTATCCAACAGCTTTAATTCGTCGGCGGTGTATGGAAACTTAGCAGATGTGGTGTAGCGTATATGGACAAGTCCGCACCAATGACAGCTTGACGAAACTGAAATTGTGAAGGTAATGGTGTGGGGCTGATCTGTGAAGGTGATGTGTGGGGCTGATCTGTGAAGGTGATGTGTGGGCTGATCTGTGGTGATGTGTGGGGCTGATCTGTGAAGGTGATGTGTGGGGCTGATCTGTGGTGATGTGTGGGGCTTATCTGTGGTGATGTGTGGGGCTGATCTGTGAAGGTGAAGTGTGGGGCTGATCTGTGGTGATGTGTGGGGCTGATCTGTGAAGGTGATGTGTGGGGCTGATCTGTGAAGGTGATGTGTGGGGCTGATCTGTGGTGATGTGTGGGGCTGATGTGTGAAGGTGATGTGTGGGGCTGATCTGTGGTGATGTGTGGGGCTTATATGTGGTGATGGTGGGGCTGATCTGTGAAGGTGATGTGTGGGGCTGATCTGTGGTGATGTGTGGGGCTGATCTGTGAAGGTGAGTGTGTGGGCTGATCTGTGAAGGTGTATGTGTGGGGCTGATCTGTGAAGGTGATGTGTGGGGCTGATCTGTGGTGATGTGTGGGGCTGATCTGTGAAGGTGATGTGTGGGCTGATCTGTGGTGATGTGTGGGGCTGATCTGTGAAGGTGATGTGTGGGGCTGATCTGTGGTGATGTGTGGGGCTGATCTGTGAAGGTGATGTGTGGGCTGATCTGTGGTGATGTGTGGGGCTGATCTGTGAAGAGGATGTGTGGGGCTTATCTGTGGTGATGTGTGGGGATGATCTGTGAAGGTGATGTGTGGGGCTGATCTGTGGTGATGTGTGGGGCTGATCTGTGAAGGTGATGTGTGGGGCTGATCTGTGGTGATGTGTGGGGGCTGATCTGTGAAGGTGATGTGTGGGGCTGATCTGTGGTGATGTGTGGGGCTGATCTGTGAAGAGGATGTGTGTGGGCTGATCTGTGGTGATGTGTGGGGATGATCTGTGAAGGTGATGTGTGGGGCTGATCTGTGGTGATGTGTGGGGCTGATCGTGGTGAAGTGTGGGGCTGAACTGTGGTGATTTGTGGGGCTGATCTGTGAAGGTGATGTGTGGGGCTGATCTGTGAAGGCGATGTGTGGGGCTGATCTGTGAAGGTGATGTGTGGGGCTGATCTGTGGTGATGTGTGGGGCTGATCTGTGAAGTTCATGTGTGGGGCTGATCCGTGAAGGTGATGTGTGGGGCTGATCTGTGAAGGTGATGTGTGGGGCTGATCCGTGAAGGTGATGTGTGGGGCTGATCTGTGAAGGTGATGTGTGGGGCTGATGTGTGAAGGTGATGTGTGGGGCTTATCTGTGGTGATGTGTGGGGCTGATGTGTGAAGGTGATGTGTGGGGCTGATCTGTGAAGGTGTATGTGTGGGGCTGATCTGTGAAGGTGATGTGTGGGGCTGATCTGTGGTGATGTGTGGGGCTGATCTGTGGTGATGTGTGGGGATGATCTGTGGTGATGTGTGGGGCTGATCTGTGGTGATGTGTGGGGCTGATCTGTGAAGGTGATGTGTGGGCTGATCTGTGAAGGTTATGTGTGGGAATGATCTGTGAAGAGGATGTGTGGGGCTGCGAGGATGTGTGGGGAAGATCTAGTGTGTGATGATGATGTTTCATTCGGATCCGATCCAAATCCGATTACTCACCTCTGGTTTGTAACGAAGAGTGTGTGGGGTGGATCTGGAAAACAGATGTACGCGGCGGATTTGATGTGTGGGGGTCGGCCCGCTATTGAGTGGGGCCGCTATTGCGCGGGGCCGCTATTGCGCGGTGACTAGGCCTTCTTCTTCTTCTTCCTAAATACTGGTTCACTCAAAAACGAGTAGGTCACCAGCGCGCATGTTTAAAAAGTAAAATAAAATAACATAAAACAGTGCGACTCAGACTGTTGGCCCTGGAGCAAATTTAGCAACAAGGGTCGCACTCAATATTCAAGAAGATAAAAGCAATGGCCAAATTCAGGCCCAGGTAATAGTAAAATATCAGGGGAAGTAAAAATAGAAAATCGTCAATATGCAGATCTCAAAACTGTCGAATCAATTTGTCTCTTGAATGAGACCGCACCCGTGGCAATCTTGATGGCACCCGGCAGTGAGTTCCACAGCCGTACAGAACTGGGATAAAAGAATGTAAGTGGCTGTCAATATTTGATGCAGGTATGGTATAACATTGACCGCCACTCCTGGTGCTACTTTTATTCAATACTAGTTGTTCCATTGGAATATCAATTACTTTAGCTCTGCCTTTGAAAAAGGTGTTAAGTTTAATAAAAGCTCTTCTCTCTTCTAAGGGTTTCCATTCTAATTTCCTCATGTTCTTCCTAGTATTCCCCTTTTCTCTGATGTGGTTCCCTGTTACGAACCGTGCTGCTCTCTTCTGAATCTTTTCAAGGTTATCAATGTCCTTTAGATGGTAAGGATCCCAAACTGAGCAACCATATTCCAGTACTGGTCTAACCAATGTTTTGTAGCAGTCGTCTTTAACCTTTTGGGGGCAGTCATTGATATTCCTGTGTAAGAAAGCTAAGATGTTTATTTGCTTTCTTACATACTAAATTGTAATGTTCTTTCCATTTGAGACGACTATCTATAATCACGCCTAAATATTTTGCAGCATTAGTTTCTTTAAGAATAGTATTATGGATAGAAATAATCTGATCTAATTAGTGAGCGTTTGTTACATATACGCAACACTTGGCACTTTTGAGGATAAAAATTCCATTTTCCAAGTTCTTTCCCACTCTTGTAAAGCGTTTAGATCTTCTTGTAGGATGCGTGTATCATTCTTGCTTCTAATTGTTCTATATACTAAACTGTCATCTGCAAAAAGCCTTATAGTAGTTCCAGGAGAGAGATTTCTACTTATGTCATTTATATAAATTAAGAAAACAAGGGCCCCAGAACAGTTCCCTGTGGTACGCCCGACAAGACTGGTTTACAATGGGATGACGACCCTTCCACAACAACTTTCTGCGTTCTCCCAACGAGGAATGATCTAGCCATTTTAGCAAAGAACCGCCAATGCCAATGTGTTCTAATTTAAGCAGCAGGCCCTCATGGTCAACCTTATCAAAGGCTTTAGAAAAATCTAATAAAATTGCATCCATTTGCTGTCTGTTGTTAAGACAGTTACTAAAATCATTGAGAGTTGTTATAAGTTGAGTCTCACAACTCCTTCGCTGTCTAAAACCATGCTGGGCGTTATTTAAGAAATCATATTTGTCAAGATGGTCCATTATGCTACTATATATTATGTGTTCAAGTAATTTAGCTGATATGGATGTAAGAGATACAGGTCTATAGTTCTCTGCTTTTGTTTTGTCACCCTTTTTAAATAAGGGAACAATGCTCGCATCTCGCCACTCATCAGTATTACTCCCTGGTCCAGTGAAGCTTGGTAAAGTAATTGGTATACTTCACTCAATTCATTGCACATAATTTTAAGAGCTTGCCAGGAACGCCATCGGGACCAGTAGCTTTGTTTTCATTGATATTAGTCAGTAACTTAAATACTCCTGCTTTGTTTACTTTGATGTTTTGTATTTCAGGGAGTTTATCATCATCCTTTAGTCTAACGTTAATTAAAGGTTTGGGATTTGAGAAAACTGAACAAAACTGCTTGTTTAGTAAGTTTGCTTTCCCTTCAGGGTCCTGTATTAGGTTATTCTGGTTGTTTCTCAGGTCTGGAATCCCAATGTTGTCCTGTCTCTTACTCCTTATGTAAGACCATAATTTCTTGTTTTGATGATCACCTTCCGAAATCATCGAATTAACATAATTGGAGTGAGCAAGTCTACATTCTCTCTGACACCTTCTCTTAATATGTTTATACCTAACCAGTAATCTTTCTGAATTAGGATGTAGTTCAATTTCTTAAAGAAAGGATGTTTCCTTCTCAACAAACGTTTAGTTTTAGTAGTAATCCATGCCTGGTGGTTCTTGCTTGAAGTTATTTTAGTAGGTATGTTGTCATCCATAATAAATTCCAAGTTAGTTTTTATACACTTCCAAAGATCACTGACATTATCTTTAACACTATGGGACCTCAAAAAAGACGACTGAAATTATGAGTATCCCTGCGCAATTTTGGTAAATCTGCTTGGTTCCAGAGTCTGATGGTACGTTTAGGGGGTTTTCTTCGAAAGGGTTGAAAGTTACTCTCTAAGAGAACTATGTCATGATCACCCAGCCTGCAATTAATTCCTGATTGCCTAAAGCGCCTGGACAATTGGTAAAAAATAAATCCAGGAATGCCTTACCACGAGTTGGTGATTCAACTGACTGTACTAATCCAAGGTCTTTGGTGGCATCAAAAAACTGAGTATTAATATTTTTACTGTATTGATTGCCAAGTATGGCATCTTCGCCCCAATCAATATCTGGTAAATTAAAGTCTCCACCAATCCATAATATTGCCTTCCTATTGGCCAAAACAATGTTAGAAATGTCTCTGCAAATAGACGAACATACATTTTCATCTGAGTCTGGAGGTCTGTAAACTGATCCAACAATGACAGGTCTCTCATTCTTAAAATTAATCCTACAAAATAAACTTTCACTATTTTTGCCTTAATATAAAAACTCACTGGCTAAATTCTTCCTAATGGCAATCAAGACTCCCCCACCTCTTTTTCCAAGTCTGTCCTTTCTATAAATATCAAAATCCTCCATTAGAAGTTCACTGCTGGATGTTCCAGTTTCTAGCCAAGTTTCTGTTCCAATTACAACATCAATGTTTTTTTTCAGTGACTAAATTAGCCTACCGAGTTCTTCCTTTTTCTTGATAAGAGATTGAAAATTTACGACTATGCATTTAAGTTTATCTTTTTCTCTTAATGATTTAGGGTTCAGTTGCACTTTATGATTTGGGATTTTATCAGTTTTAGAATCAGGGTGGATGCAAACTTAGGACAAAATTTCAAGTTTTCTTTTGGGGATCGGTCTGGTGAGATAGGGTCAAAACGGTTACTTTCTGAGCTGCAGTTTTCAATAGAATCTTCAAAAAGTCTTGAACTAAAGTTTGGAAGCCCGCAGGTAAAACAGGCCTATTTGTCATTCAACCAGTCTCTCAAAACAGTTAACAAAATAGGTTAGGTTAGGTATTCCGCGTGACTATTTGTCATTCAACCATCTCTCAAAACAGTGTAACAGAAATAGGGTTAGGTTAGGGTTAGGTATTCCGCTTCTTATAGATATGTTCTTAGGTCGCCAATAGCGGACCCGCGCAATAGCGCCCACCCCGATGTGTGCTGCAGATGTGTGGTGCGTTCAGAATCGAGTCAAGGGGCGAACATTCAGCTGTCGCGCTGCTAGCGGCACAGCGTTGAATGTAGAACCGCGTGCGGTGGCGACAAAAAGACCGCTAAAGGAAATATTCACTGCGAAGCTGCTTTGTTTACAAGATGGCTGAGCTGCACGAACCCGACGTGGGAACTGCATATTATCGTTCTAATGACTTGGTAAAGAATCTACAGTTAAGGTAACCAGCTCTACTTCTTTGCTTGCATAGTTCACCTTTTGTGTGTGTGAATGAAATGTGTTATGATATTACTCTTCAGAGAACTTGAAGTCATTTTCTTCGTTTGTTGGTCGAGAGAAACTTGTCATCACACGATTTGATCAGGCCTCGACAGCAAGCGCCAATTGATGAGTGTTTGCCAAACGAACATTTTTTCTGGAAACTGTCTTCTCACACAGGCTTCACGTTGCTTTTTGAGTGAATGGCTCTGGAAAGAAGATTACGCAAATTTAATTCATGGTCTAATTTATATATTTTGCGCTCGCTCGCCCGTGTGTGTGTGTGTATGTGTGTGTGTGTGTGTGGTCTTCTTCTTCTTCTAAAAGGCTGTTCACTCAAAAACGATCAGGTCACCAGCACACATGTTCAAAAATAAAAATAAAAAAAGTCCGACTCAGCCTGTTGGCCGCTGGAGCAAGATTTGGCAACAAGGGGTCGCACACGATATTCAAAAAGTTAAAAGCAAGGGTCAGGTTCAGTCCTAGGAACCATAAAATATCAGGGGAAGTTAAAATAGAAAAAGCAGTCAATATGCAGATCTCAAGACTGTTGTATCAATTTGATTTTTTAAATGAGACTGCATTTGTGGCAATCTTGATGGCACCCGGCAGTGAGTTCCACAGCCATACAGAACTAGGATAAAATGAATGTAAATGGCTGTCATATTTGAATGCAGGTATGGCATAAGATTGACCGCCACTCCTGGTGCTACTTTTATTCAATACTAGTTGTTCCATTGGGAATATCAAATAGTGTAGCTCTGCCTTTGAAGAAGATATATGAGCTTGTGACAAAAGGTGATCGTCCAAAACCCCTTGTATATTTATCGCACAAATAAAGAATTAAAAAATACCAATGCTTTTTATTTATTGCTTGATGTTTTATAATACCTTGAAGAGATACATAATATAACATGGTGAGTTTGGGTGTCTGCCTTCCATTTGAAAATGCCCAAGTTGTACGCTTTTCTTGATAAATTTCCCGTTCAAGATGGGGGAAACGAGTGATGCGTTGGTGTCGAAGCCTGGATACATATCAAAATTTGCATACCATCACAACAATATGAATAAAGGATGCAGAAAAATCAACGGCGAACATGTTAAAATCACAAACCGGTTCTTTTCTGATTGTTTTTCGATGCTGTCAAGCGGTAAAAATCCGTTTGACCAGTCTTACGCTTTTTGTCAAATCGTGTCGGTCAGCAAACTCTCGATCGTTCACATCAGGTTCAGTTCGGTTCCTGTTCATTTAACTCGGCATCTCGGACAACACTAACCGAATGGAGAAAGGTGTTTTCCGAACCAAATTCGATTCAGTGGCAGCAAACGAGCGCGAAATCCATACGGTAATAAGCATATGTCAGAAAATAACGACCGTATTTTTTCCTTGCAATTCTACTAACAACGAACTTAAACAGATCCCATGCCGTGCTTAAATAGCACCCAAGGCAAAAGGTTTCAAATCGAGGCTGGAGCTTTCGTCAAGAATGGCGCTTCGAAGCAGAGAAGGTGTGGAAATGTTGTTTGTCCACAATCGTTACGACCGTCAGAAATCGTAACGACTGTCAAATGCATAACGACCGTCACAAGAAAATGATAGAAACATTGGTTTCAGCTGTTCTCTCAAATGTGTTCTGTAAATGATTAAAATTCTAAGTAAACCCAAAAGTAGAGTGGGGCAATTTAACGGGATTTTCCCTCAACTTTCGGGCGATGTTTTTGTGCGTGACGCATGATTAGGACATCGTTTTAGCGATGTCCGAAATAACGACCGACGGATATTAAGTTAATCAATGTAACAATTATACGTAAAACTGGGGCAGAAAACAGCTTGGGAATTTCTATTTGCTTTTTCTTAAATGCATGACAGAACTAAAAGTTCAGATCATAGATTAGTGGGAAATCTGGCGATTATTTGACAGTTGTTACTCCTCATAGTTGAAGACATTATCACTCAGTAATGTCTGTCGTAACGCCATCAGTATCTCTTGTGATTAATAAATGGTCAGTTTATATTTCATTGTAATACATATTTATTTTGAAGAATTGAAAGTGCACATTTTTGGCTATTTCCATAATGCTTTGATAAAATGTGGAGGAGTAGAGACCAGCAACCAGATTCCACCAGCCCCCTTCCTCCCAGTCCCTCCATGTATCCCCTCCCCCAGCCCCCCCCCCCTCACCCCCTCTCTCCTTCCTTTTTTTTTTCCTGGGCCCTTTTTTCAACTAACGGGATTCAGTTAGGGTTTTTTTCCCCCTCTCATCCAGTCTAAATTTACTAAACAAGCAGTTTTGTTTGTTTTCTCAAATCCCAAGCCTTTAATTAACGTTAGACTAAAGGATGATGAAAACTCCCTGAAATGCAAAACATCAAAGTAAACAAAGCAGGAGTTACTGACCAACATCAATAAAACAAAGCTACTGGTCCTGATGGCGTTCCTGGCAAGCTCTTAAAATTATGTGCCAATGAATTGAGTGAGGTATACCAACCACTTTACCAAGCTTCACTGGACCAGGGAGTAATACCTGATGAGTGGCGAGATGCCAGCATTGTTCCGTATTCAAAAAGGGTGACAAACAAAAGCAGAGAAACTATAGACCTTGATTCTTACATCCATATCAGCAAAACTACTTGAACACATAATATATAGTAGCATAATGGACCATCTTGACAAATAAGACTTCTTAATAACGCCCAGCATGGTTTTAGACAGCAAAGGAGTTGTGAGACTCAATTATAACAACTCTCAATGATTTTAATAACTGTCTTAACAACAGACAGCAAATAGATGCAATTTATTAGACTTTTCTAAAGCCTTTGATAAGGTTGACCATGAGGGCCTGCTGCTTAAATTAGAACACATCGGCTTTGGGCGGTTCTTTGCTAAAATGGGCTAGATCATTTCTCGTTGGGAGAACGCAGAAAGTTGTTGGGGAAAGGGGTCGTCACCCATGCATTGTAAACCAGTCTTGTCAGGTGTACCACAGGGAACTGTTCTGGGGCCCTTGTTTTTTCTTAATTTAAATAATTGACATAAGTAGAAATCTCTCTCCTGGAACTACTATAAGGCTTTTTGCAGATGACAGCTTAGTATATGGAACAATCAGAAGCAAGAATGATACACGCATTCTACAAGAAGATCTAAACGCTTTACAAGAGTGGGAAAGAACTTGGAAAATGGAATTTCATCCCCAAAAGTGCCAAGTGTTGCGTATATGTAACAAACACTCACCAACTAGATCAGAATATTCTATTCATAATACTATTCTTAAAGAAACCAATGCTGCAAAATATTTAGGTGTGATTATAGATAGTCTCTCAAATGGAAAGAACATTACAATTTAGTATGTAAGAAAGCAAATAACATCTTAGCTTTTCTTATACAGGAATATATTGAGTGCCCCCAAAAGGTTTAAAAGACCACTGCTACAAAACATTGGTTAGACCAGTACTGGAATATGGTTGCTCAGTTTGGGATCCTTACCATCTAAAGGACATTGATAACCTCGAAAAGATTCAGAAGAGAGCAGCACGGTTTGTAACAGGAACACATCAGAGAAAAGGGAATACTAGAAAGAACATGAGGAAATTAGAATGGAAACCCTTAGAAGAGAGAAGAGCTTTTATCAACTTAACATCTTCAAAGCAGAGCTAAACTAATACTTATTCAATGGAACAACTAGTATTGAATAAAAGCAGCACCAGGAGTGGCGGTCAATGTTTACCCTACCTGCATCAAATATTGACAGCCTCTTACATTCATTTTATTCTAGTTCTGTACGGCTGTGGAACTCACTGCCGGGTGCCATCAAGATTGCCACAAATGCAGTCTCATTAAAAAAAACAACAAATTGATACGACAGTTTTGAGATCTGCATATTGACGATTTTCTATTTTAACTTCCCCAGATATTTTATGTTACCTGGGCCTGAATTTGGCCATTGCTTTTAACTTCTTGAATATCGAGTGCGACCCCTTGTTGGCAAATTTGCTCCAGGGGCCAACAGTCTGAGTCGCACTATTTTATGTTATTTTATTTTACTTTTTAACATGCGCGCTGGGACCTACTCGTTTTTGAGTGAACCAGTATTTTAGGAAGAAGAAGAAGAAGTACTGGGAAAAATTCAGCCCTCCCTCCCCCCCCCCCCCCCCCCCCCAAGGCAATAGTAGCAAATAAATCAGCTCATTGATTATGGCTTCTTAACCTGAATAAGAAGTGGTGGGGTGTGTAAGAGGTAGGTTGGAAATCACCTGAAGCATACCAAATTGATTTTGTTCATGAACATTTTTATTTTGATCACTTGTTTTTATGCAGTTAATTCCAAAAATTACCTAAAAGTATTTTTGTATTATTTGTTTGACAAAGAAGTTTGTGTTTTCTAGGTCTTCGCATCCTACTTTCTTCATCAGAGGAAAAGAAGAGAAAGTCTGGTGCAGAATATGCAAAAATCTGTTTACATCTTGTAATTATGTTGTTTTAACCATAAAATGTATTTTCATATGATTTGTAAGCGCTCTGAGCTTATCTGAGAGAGCAGGTGGGCCCCAAATGTACACGTTATTAAATTTTTACTGTCAAACTGTTTCTATTCATTTTGATCATAAATAATCAAATTCCTGTCAGTACATGAGCAGTTTGTTTGAGTATGTCCAACAGTGAGGCCAAACAACTGTCAGATGGATTCTATTTAAGGTGTCTACATGATCATTGTGACTTATTTAGCTTGTTTTATAGGCCTTTATGTGTAAAAATGTAACAATAACAATAGAACTGTACTCAAAGGAAAAGTATTCCAATTTTTTTAATGACTTGTTGTTATTTTTGCATTGTTGGGAAATACTTGGGTATGTCCAATGCAACATCATACAACTGTCAGATAAAAATGCCATATTATGGTTTAAAAAGGCTATTGTGGGTCCTATACTTGATATCATTACAGAAATGCACCCTCAAAAACACAGAAAATCATCAGAGGATGCAGTTACTGTCTTATTTCCAACACAGCAATAAAGAACAAATCAGTATGTCCGACGGTTGTTATGTTGGACATACCATCTCATGTGAAACTTGATCTTAAACTGCACAGATGCCTTTTCTTTTGGAATGAAATTTAGCTGTAAATATTCAGTCTTATTTCCACTGAAACAATTATGCTGCATAACAGACATTCAAATAGGAATATTGATAAAATGAATGTCCAGCATAACAACCGTCAGATGCTTGTTATGATGCCTTATCACATTACAGCAGAACATCGGTGCATGAGTTATCTTTGTATGTATGTTTTTATGACCCTTAAACATAAGTCTTCCTTTGGACAAAATTGCTGTTTAAAAAAAACTATTTTGAAAAATCCACTTTTTTTTTGGCTTTTTTGGACGACCTTTTGTCACTTGCTCATATATATTAAGTTGGATAAAAGCTCTTCTTTCTTCTAAGGGTTTCCATTCTAATTTCCTCACGTTCTTCCTAGTATTCCCTTTCTCTCTGATATGGTTCCCTGTTACGAACTGTGCCGCTCTCTTCTGAATCTTTTCGAGATTATCACTGTCCTTTAGATTTGTAAGGATCCCAGACTGAGCAACCGTATTCCAGTACTGGTCTAACCATGTTTTGTAGCAGTCGTCCTTAACCTTTTTGGTGCAGTCGTTAGTGTGTGTGTTTTCATGTGTATGTGTGTGTGTGTGTGTGTGTGTGGGTGAGAGTTAATGTTGCCTACTAAGCATATGTGAGGTGAATTCACCACACAGTTCCATTGCCAGGGTTATGAGCAAAAATTTCCTTGAGTGATAGACATGTCATAAAGCATTCATAGAATGACACATAACACAGCAAACTTGCGTAAGTTGAGTTTATCCTTCACCTATATCAAATGTGCACCTGCTTAGTTATCCTACACCTACAGCAAATGTGCACCTGCCAAATTCCTCCTACTGCTGTACAGCCCTGATGTGGCCCTTTGCGGTCGGCTGGGCTATAAGCAACATTATCTTATCTTATCTCCTACTGCTGTAGCAAAAGTGCACCCTCCAGGTTTATCCTGTGCACGTTAAACATGCATCGGCTGAATTTATTCAGCACTCAGCAAATGTGCAGTAGTCAGCCATCTGTCATCACAACACATTGCCCTGGATGATGAGCAGTAACGTGAGACTTTGTTTTGCGCCATGCATGCTGATTGAAGTGGGCTACCTGAAGGATGTTGGCCATCTCAACTTTCCAGGCAAAGAGCCTGTTGATTACTTGGTCTGACGAGTCAGATCTCAGTGTGTGTGTGTGTGTGTGTGTGTGTGTGTGTATGTGTGTGTGTGTGTGTGTGTGTGTGTGTAACAAATGCATTTGTATGAAAGATATGAAATGTAGGGATTGTATGGTGGGATTGAGAGTTAATGGTGAGGGAGGATGGTGGGGGAAGTGAGAGATAAGACTTTTCAGGTTTCAGTTGAATGTAATGTGAGTGTATACAACAGTACCATTTGTATGTGAAAATCATGAAAAATTTAATGTGTTTTCCATTACCTTATTGTAAGCAAAAGATGCATTTGAAAATGATGGAGGAAGGGGAGGGGGTATTGTCAGGTATCTTTAGTGGCACCAGTGTGAGCTTGAGCTCATTTCCGTTCATTTTTTAAGGTGTTGACTGACTGCCCTATGTTTTTATTTCACATGAAGCTCATTGCTGCCATTTCTTTCTTTAATTCTGGTAGGCTTTTGTCAGGATTTTAAAGCAGTGAGTGAGAATTCAGATAAATTGGGAGTGAGAGATGATCAGTTTCGGGATATAAATGCTGTGCTTTGGGCTGTCATTTAGTGGGCTCTTGGATTTTTTATGCTTGACAAAGTGTGTGTCTGCCTTGGATTATAGTGTGTCTGCCTTTGATTGGACAGAGTATGCCTGCCTTTGATTATACAGAGTATGTCTCCCTTTGGGAATACAGAGTGTGTCTGCCTTTCATTATACAGAGTGTCTCTGCCTTTGATTATACAGAGTGTGTCTGCCTTTGATTATACAGAGTGTGTATGACTTTGATTGGACAGAGTATGTCTGCCTTTCATTATACATAGTGTGTATACCTTTGATTGGACAGAACATGTCTGCCTTTGATTATACAGAGTGTGTCTGCCTTTGATTGGACAGAGTATGTCTGCCTTTGATTATACAGAGTGTGTCTGACTTTGATTGGACAGAGTATGTCTGCCTTTGATTGGACAGAGTGTGCCTGCCTTTGATTGAACAGAGTGTGCCTGCCTTTGATTATACAGAGTGTGTCTGCCTTTGATTATACAGAGTGTGTCTGCCTTTGATATACAGAGTATGTCTGCCTTTGATTATACAGAGTGCGTCTGCCTTTGATTATACAGAGTATGTCTACCATTGATTGGACAGAGTATGTCTGCCTTTGATTATACAGAGTGTGTCTGCCTTTGATTGGACAGAGTGTGCCTGCCCTTGATTATGCAGTGTGTCTGCCTTGGATTATACAGAGTGTGTCTGCCTTTGATTATACAGAGTGTGTCTGCCTTTGATTATAGTGTGTCTGCCTTTGCTTGAACAGAGTATGTCTGCCGTTGATTATACAGAGTGTCTGCCTTTGATTATACAGAGTGTGTCTGCCTTTGATTGGACAGAGTGTGTCTGCCTTTGATTATACAGTGTGTCTGCCTTTGATTACCGAGTGTGTCTGCCTTTGATTATACAGAGTGTGTCTGCCTTTGATTGGACAGAGTATGTCTGCCTACAGAGTGTGTCTGCCTTTGATTGGACAGTGTGTCTGCCTTTGATTGGGCAGAATGTGTCTGCCTTTGATTGGGCAGAATGTGTCTGCCTTTGATTATACAGAGTGTGTCTGACTTTGATTATACAGAGTATGTTTGCCTTTGATTATGCAGAGTGTGTCTCCCTTTGATTGAGCAGAATGTGTCTGTGTTTGGTTGGACAGAGTATGTCTGCGGCGGGTGACCTCCAGCACCATGTCGGGTCAGACGGGGGCCGGGGAAGGGGTCGGTGAGAACGGCGAGGTTGAAATGAAAGGCATAAACGAGGTGGCCAAACAAGACAAAGAGGAGCGGGTGATCTGCTGGCAGGAGAAGGTGTTCAGCCAGGTGAGACGGGCAGCGTCTGGGCCGCCCAGCATCTGGTCCACTGCACAGGCCTTCCATGCTACAGTGGCACAGCTTTTGGGTTCTTGGTGTATTGATGTAATGTCCACTCACTGTCAAACATGTTTTCACAGAATGTTGCGATTTACATGTATATAATTTGACATGAATACTTTGCTGCGGACTCCATGAAGATCTTGTTCAGGGATGTTCCTCCAGATGGAATTGTTGGACTTTCTAAGAGAGATGAACGCTTTTTTTGTTTTAAGTTTTTGCAGAATTATTTATCACACATGCACCCATATCTTATCTTATCTTACTCCACACACACACGCGTGCACACACACACACACACACCACACACACACACACACACACACACACACACACACACCACGCACTCCACTCACAGAGTGGTGAAGACAAGAGCATTAATAAGGGGTAAAGCAGAACCTGCTTCTCTCTGTTTCTTGTTCATTGAGATGGGTTAGGGAGGTGGAAAGGCAGGGGTATGAATGCTGGTATTCCCTTCCTTTCTGACGTTTTCTCTAGGACTTTGTCTCTTTGTTTTGCCAGAAACTTTGTCTCTTTGTTTTGCCCTATTTCTGGTGGTATCTTTGGGACTTTGTCTCATTGTTTTGCCCAGTTTCTGGTGGTATCTCTAGGACTTTGTCTCTTTGTTTTTTTTGTTTCTGGTGGTATCTCAGGGACTTTGTCTCTTTGTTTTGCCCTGCCTAGCGAGAAGTGGAGCTGTACAGTAAAGAGGAAAACTGCAGCACCATTGTGGAGCAGAAGTACAATGAAGAGGTGACAGCCCTTATGTAAGTATCCTGGACTGTCGGTTGTTTCACATTGACAACCGTCATGTCATGTCGGTGTTCTCAGTAGGAAATTGTCTTTTGTCAGTGATGGCCATCATGAAGTATCCTCAATTGAAAGGTATCTGTTGTCATCCATTATCACTGACAACCGTCATGTCATGTCTGTGTTCTCAGTAGGAAGTTGTCTTTTGTCAATGACGGCCATCATGAAGTATCCTCAATTGAAAGGTATCTGTTGTCATCCATTATCATTGACAACCGTCATGTCATGTCGGTGTTCTCAGTAGGAAGTTGTCTTTTGTCAATGATGGCCCGCATGTAGTATCCTCAACTGAAAGGTATCTGTTGTCATCCATTATCATTGACAACTGTTATGTCAGTATCTACCTAGAAAGTTGTCTTTTTGTCTTTGACAACCATTATGTCAGTATCTTGAATAAACAGTTATCTTCTGTCGTTGGCAGCTGTCATGTCAGTATCCTGAATAGAAAGTGATCTTCTGTCACTGACAGCCATCATGTCAGTATCCTGAACAGAAAGTGACCTGTTGTTGGCAGCTATCATGTCAGTATCCTGAACAGAAAGTGATCTGTCATTGACAGCCATCATGTCAGTATCCTGAACAGAAAGTGATCTGTCACTGATAGCCATCATGTACGTATCCTGAACAGAAAGTGATCTTCTGGTACTGACAGCTATCTTGTAAGTATCCTGAACAGGAAGTGATCTGTCACTGATAGCCATCATGTAAGTATCCTGAACAGAAAGTGATCTGTCATTGACAGCCATCATGTCAGTATCCTGAACAAAAGTGATCTTCTGGCACTGACAGCCATCATATTAGTATCCTGAACAGAAAGCGATCTGTCACTGATAGCCATCATGTCAGTATCCTGAACAGAAAGTGATCTTCTGTCACTGACAGCCATCAATGTTTCAGCGTCAAGAGGTTCCCACCAGCTATGTATTGTCTACCCCTGTCGACCATGTACCTGTTGTGACTGTCACAAGGATCATGACCTTACATCAAAAGTTTCAGAGCCAAGGGGCGTCCACCAACAGACTGTTCACCTATGTGGACCATGACTCCTACTGCCATCAAGATGAGGTGAGCTGCCCAGCAACAGACAGTGTGTGTGTCTGGGATGAGAAAGAAGAAAGTTACCCCCCTTTCCCCTGCTTCCTGAAAGCTGTTGTCCTCATTCGCCCTCCTAGAGCTGTCAAGTGCTACATTTTGGCATGGGGATGTTATGATGTCATTGGGCAATTCTACACTGCTACACTTTTGCATGACATGCTGCTATGTCATTCACTCATTGACACTCTACACTGCTACACTTTGGCATGACATGCTATGATGTCATTCCACAGTTCTACATCTGCTAACACTTTGGTGTAGCATGCTACGATGTCATTGACACTTCTACACTGCTACACTTTGGTGTAGCATGCTACGATGTCATTGACACTTCTACACTGCTACATTTTGGCATGGCATGCTACGATGTCATTGACACTGCTACTCTTTGGCATGACATGCTATGATGTCATTGACACTTCTACACTGCTACACTTTGGCATGGCATGCTACGATGTCATGACACTGCTACACTGTATTGGCATGGCATGCTACGATGTCATTGACACTTCTACATTTGGCATGACATCTATGATGTCATTGACACTTCTACACCGCTACACTTTGGCATGGCATGCTACGATTGTCATTGACACTTCTACACTTTGGCATGACATGCTACGATGTCATTGACACTGCTACACTTTGGCATGACATGCTGCGATGTCATTGGACACTTCTACACTGCTACACTTGGCGTGACATGCTATGATGTCATTGACACTGCTACACTTTGGCATGACATGCTACGATGTCATTGACACTTCTACACTGCTACACTTTGGCTTGACATGCTATGATGTCATTGACACTGCTACACTTTGGCATGACATGCTACGATGTCATTGACACTTCTACACTGCTACACTTTGGCATGACATGCTATGATGTCATTGACACTGCTACACTTTGGCATGGCATGCTACGATGTCATTGACACTGCTACACTTTGGCATGACATGCTATTATGTCATTGACACTGCTACACTTTGGCATGACATGCCTACGATGTCATGACACTTCTACACTGCTACACTTTGGCATGGCATGCTATGATGTCATTGGACACTGCTACACTTTGGCATGACATGCTACAATGTCATTGACACTGCTACACTTTGGCATGACATGCTACGATGTCATGACACTGCTACACTTTGGCATGACATGCTTCAATGTCATTGACACTGCTACACTTTGGCATGACATGCTACGGTGTCATTGACACTGCTACACTTTGGCATGACAATGTTACGATGTCATTGACACTTCTACACTGCTACACTTTGGCATGACATGCTATGATGTCATGTGACAATTCTACACTGCTACACTTTGGCATGACATGCTACGATGTCATTGACACTTCTAACTGCTACACTTTGGCATGACATGCTACGATGTCATTGACACTTCTACACTGCTACACGTTGGCAAGACATGCTACGATGTCATTGACAATTCTACACTGCTACACTTTGCGCAAGACATGCGACGATGTCATTGACACTTCTACACTTTGGCATGGCATGCTACGATGTCATTGACACTTCTACACTTTGGCATGACATGCTACGATGTCATTGACACTTCTACACTGCTACACTTTGGCGTAGCATGCTACAATGTCATTGACACTGACTGCTACACTGCTACCTTTGGTGTGCACGCTACAATGTCATTGACACTTCTACACTGCTACACTTTGGCGTAGCATGCTACAATGTCATTGACACTTCTACACTGCTACACTTTGGTGTAGCATGCTACAATGTCATTGACACTTCTATACTGCTACATTTTGGGATGAAGTACCATGCCAAAAGATTAAACATTTGAAAATAAATTGAAAAGGACAAACAGTAGACAGTGGCTTAACTAAATTGAGAGAATGTATTTAGTATACTGAAGACTTGCTGCGTTAAAAACAATGGCTGCAGCCAATAAGGAGAGAATGAAAAGTAGAAATTGCAGTCGGTGCATTACATGACCAACTGATAATTGTGATGGTAATGATTGTGATGATGATTGTGATGACGATGATTGTGATGATGATTGTGATGACGATGATTGTGATGATGATGTGTGATGATGATTGTGATGATGTTTGTGATGATGATGATGACTGTGATGGTGATAATGATGATTGTGATGATGGATGATGATGATTGTGATGATGACTGTGATGATGATTGTGATGATGATTATGATGATGATTGTGATGATGATTGTGATGATAATGATTGATGATTGTGATGATGATAATGATGATGGTGATGATGATGATTGTGATGATGATTGTGATGATAGTGATTGTGATGATGATGATGATGATGATAATGATGATGGTGAATGATGATAACGATGACTGTGGTGACAGTCGGTGCATTACATGACCAACTCACCCAAGGAGAAGCCCAGTGTATTGGCAGAGAAGATGGCCCATGTACGATGCCGACGAGTCGGAGGACGACAGCTGAAGGAAAGGTAGAGTGCAGGAGGTTTTCATATGGTGTGATGTTATCATGTGGAATAAAGGTAGAGTGTTGGTTTTGCTGTGGTACGATGTTATCATTTAGAAGAAAGGTAGAGTGCAGGAGGTTTTGATATGGTATGATGTTATCATGTGGAAGGATATCAGCTGACGGAAAGGTAGAGTGTTGGTTTTGCTGTTGTCAGAAAAGGTGGCCTGTGTATGATGTCGATGACTAGGAAGATGACAGTGAAAGAAAGGGATGTCACATGTTTTGTTTTTATCAGAAAAGGTGGCCCATGAATGACTGAGGAGTGGGAGGACCACAGCTGAACAAAAAATACCATACCTAGGTTTTGCTGTAGTTCCATTGCTATTGATTTTTGGTGACAAACATATTCATGCCATGATACGACTTTGACATCAGTTTCACAGCTGCCTGTTATCCATTGAACATTAAGGTGGTTGACGTTTTTGAGAAATTCCTGTATTTTTAGAATGTACATATAGAATTATCAGAATATGCCTGATGTTGGGAAGTGACCATTATTAATTGTATAAGGAAAACAGGAAAACAGTGGCTTTGAAAGCCATTAGGATAAATGCATGTGCATCTCTGCATGTTTGTGAATGTGATGCCGTCCTAGATTGCTTTTACCTTCTATCCACGACTCGCCCTTTACATCCCCACATCCTTCCTGCCCTCCACACCTGCCCCCTCCCCAAAGCAGGAACACCTGTGTGGAGAATGCAGTCAGCTTCCTTTAATGGGACATTGAATGCTTTCTTCACTTTCCTGTCTGTGAGTGCTAACTTGGTGTTGTGTGGGGAGAGGACAGGTGTACAGTCTGTGAGTGCTAACTTGGTGTTGTGTGGGGACAGGACAGGTGTACAGTCTGTGAGTGCTAACTTGGTGTTGTGTGGGGAGAGGACAGGTGTACAGTCTGTGAGTGCTAACTTGGTGTTGTGTGGGGAGAGGACAGGTGTACAGTCTTACAGTCTGTGAGTGCTAACTTGGTGTTGTGTGGGGAGAGGACAGGTGTACAGTGCAGGGGGTGGGGGTGAAGACGACAGTGCTGACACCTATGACTGTTGATGTGCAGGGGGTGAAGACGACAGTGCTGACACCTATGACTGTTGATGTGCAGGGGGTGGGGTGAAGACAACAGTGCTGACACCTATGACTGTTGATGTGCAGGGGGTGAAGACGACAGTGCTGACACCTATGACTGTTGTTGTGCAGGGGGTGAAGACGACAGTGCTGACACCTATGACTGTTGATGTGCAGGGGGTGAAGACGACAGTGCTGACACCTATGACTGTTGATGTGCAGGGGGTGAAGACGACAGTGATGACACCTATGACTGTTGATGTGGTGGGGATGAAGACGACAGTGCTGACACCTATGACTGTTGATGTGCAGGGGGTGAAGACGACAGTGCTGACACCTATGACTGTTGATGTGGTGGGGGTGAAGACGATAGTGCTACACCTATGACTGTTGATGTGCAGGGGGTGAAGACGACAGTGCTGACAGCTATGACTGTTGATGTGTGGGGGGGGGGTGAAGACGACAGTGCTGACACCTTTGACTGTTGATGTGCAGGGGGTGAAGACGACAGCGCTGACACCTTTGACTTTGATGTGCAGGGGGTGAAGACGACAGTGCTGACACCTAGACTGTTGATGTGCAGGGGGTGAAGACGACAGTGCTGACACCTATGACTGTTGATGTAGTGGGAGGGGGTGAAGACGACAGTGCTGACACCTATGACTGTTGATGTGGTGGGGGTGGGGGTGAAGACGACAGTGCTGACACCTATGACTGTTGATGTGCAGGGGATGAAGACGACAGTGCTGACACCTATGACTGTTGATGTGCAGGGGATGAAGACGACAGTGCTGACACCTATGACTGTTGATGTGAAGGGGGTGAAGACGACAGTGCTGACACCTATGACTGTTGATTGTGGGGGTGGGGGTGAAGACGACAGTGCTGACACCTTGACTGTTGATGTGTGGAGGTGGGGTGAAGACGACAGTGCTGACACCTATGATGTTGATTGTGCAGGGGGTGAAGACGACAGTGCTGACACCTATGACTGTTGATGTGCAGGGGGTTAAGACGACAGTGCTGACACCTATGACTGTTGATGTGGTGGGGGTGAAGACGACAGTGCTGACACCTATGACTGTTGATGTGGTGGGGATGAAGACGACAGTGCTGACACCTATGACTGTTGATGTGAGGGGATGAAGACGACAGTGCTGACACCTATGACTGTTGATGTGGCAGGGGATGAAGACGACAGTGCTGACACCTATGACTGTTGATGTGAGGGGGTGGACGACAGTGCTGACACCTATGGCTGTTGATGTGGTGGCGGTGAAGACGACAGTGCTGACACCTATGACTGTTGATGTGGTGGGTGGGGGTGAAGACGACAGTGCTGACACCTATGACTGGTTGATGTGGTGGGGGTGGGGGTGAAGACGACAGTGCTGACACCTATGACTGTTGATTGCAGGGTGGGTTGAAGACGACAGTGCGACACCATATGTTGATGTGGTTGGGGTGAAGACGACAGTGCTGACACCTATGACTGTTGATGTGGTGGGGATGAAGACGACAGTGCTGACACCTATGACTGTTGATGTGGTGGGTGGAAGACGACAGTGCTGACACCTATGACTGTTGATGTGGTGGGATGAAGACGACAGTGCTGACACCTATGACTGTTGATGTGCTAGGGGGTGAAGGACGACAGTGCTGACACCTATGCTGTTGATGTGGCAGGGGTGAAGACGACAGTGCTGACACCTATGACTGTTGATGTGGTGGGGGTGAAGACGACAGTGCTGACACCTATGACTGTTGATGTGGTGGGGGTGAAGACGACAGTGCTGACACCTATGACTGTTGATTGCAGGGGGTGAAGACGACAGTGCGACACCATGATGTTGATGTGGGGTTGGGGTGAAGACGACAGTGCTGACACCTATGACTGTTGATTGCTGGGGGTGGGGATGAAGACGACAGTGCTGACACCTATGACTGTTGATGTGGTGGGGTGAAGACGATAGTGCTGACACCTATGACTGTTGATGTGCAGGGGTGATGAAGACGACAGTGCTGACACCTATGACTGTTGATGTGCAGGGGGTGAAGACGACAGTGCTGACACCTATGACTGTTGATGTGCAGGACGATGTGTGACCATGACTGTGTGGGGTGTGAAGACGACAGTGCTGACACCTATGACTGTTGATGTGAGTGGGGTGAAGACGACAGTGCTGACACCTATGACTGTTGATGTGCAGGGGTGAAGACGACAGTGACTGACACCTATGACTGTTGATGTGCAGGGGGTGAAGACGACAGTGCTGACACCTATGACTGTTGATGTGCAGGGGGTGGGGGTATCAATGTGACACATTGTGAGTGCCACCAGGACGGTGAAAGTCGCACATGGCTGACCCTCATGACGGATCAGGGGTGTAACATAGGCTGACCTCAGTCCTGTGGGCAAGGTGGGTGAACTGGACTGGAACTATGGCTGACTCAGTCCGGGGAAAGTATTGGGGTGACACTATGATGTTGACTCAGTCCGGAGAAAGAAGTGCTGACACTATGCCGACCTCAGTCCCCGGGACAGGTCGGGTTTGACTGTGCAGAACGACAGTGGCACACCTCAGTCCTTGAGGACAGGGGAGGGGGTTGACTATTAAGACTGGGCATGGCCCAACCCAGTCATTGGGAAAGGTAGGTGGTTGAGCTGTTTGACTGACATCATGCCGACCTCAGTCCCGGGAAAGGTAGGGGTTGACTTGAGACTGACACATGGCCGACCCAGTCCCTGGAAAGGTAGGGGCTGGGAACAGGGACTCATGGGAGGTTGGGACTTTGACTGACATGGCCACCTCAGTCCCGGAAAGGTAGGGGTGTTGGACTGATTAGCCGACATGGCACTCAGGGTGGGAAAGGTAGGGGTTGTGGACTGTTTAGACTGAATCATGGCGCACCTCAGTCCTGGGAAAGGTAGGGGTTGGGCTTATTGGACTGACTCATGGCGACCTCAGTCCGGGGGGTGGAAAGGTAGGGGTGGACTTTTTAGACTGACATTATGGCCCACCTCAGTCCTGGGAAAGGTAGGGGTTGGACTGTTTAGACTGACTCATGCCACCCTCAGTCCTTGGGAAAGGTAGGGGGTTTGGACTGTTTAGACTGACATCATGGCCACCTCAGTCCATTGGGAAAGGTAGGGGGTTGGACTGTTTAGACTGACATTGGCCCACCTCAGTCCTTGGGAAAGGTAGGGGTTGGACTGTTTAGACTGACATCATGGCCGACCTCAGTCCTTGGGAAAGGTAGGGGGTTGGACTGTAGACTGACATCATGGCCCACCTCAGTCCTGGAAAGGTAGGGGTGGAAAGGTAGGGGGTTGGACTGTTTAGACTGACATCATGGCCCACCTCAGTCCTTGGGAAAGGTAGGGGTTGGACTGTTTAGACTGACATCATGGCCACCTCAGTCTTGGGAAAGGTAGGGGGTTGGACTGTTTAGACTGACATATGGCCACCTCAGTCCTTGGGAAAGGTAGGGGTTGGACTGTTTAGACTGACATATGGCCACCTCAGTCCTTGGGAAAGGTAGGGGGTTGGACTGTTTAGACTGACATCATGGCCGACCTCAGTCCCGGAAAGTAGGGTGGAAAGGTAGGGGGTTGGACTGTTTAGACTGACATGGCCCACCTCAGTCGTTGGGAAAGGTCGGGGGGTGGACTTTTTAGACTGACATGCCCACCTCAGTCCCCGGGAAAGATCAGGGGGTGGACTGTTTACACTGACATCATGGCTGTCCTCAGTCCCTGGGAAAGGTCGGGGGGTTGGACTCTTTACACTGACATCATGGCCGACCTCAATCCCCAGGAAAGGTCGGGGTTTGGACTGTGTAGACTGACATCATAGCCGGGAAAGGTCAGGGGGTTGGACTGTGCAGACTGACATCATAGCCGGGAAAGGTGGGGGGGTTGGACTGTGTAGACTGACATCATACTCGGGAAAGGTGGGGGGGGTTGGACTGTGTAGACTGACATCATAGTCGGGAAAGGTGGGGGGGTTGGACTGTGTAGACTGACATCATAGCCGGGAAAGGTCGATGGGTTGGACTGTGCAGACTGACATCATAGCCGGGAAAGGTGGGGGGGGGGGGGGGGGGGGGGGTGGACTGTGTAGACTGACATCATAGCCGGCAAAGGGGGGGGGGGGGGGGGGGTGGACTGTGTAGGCTGACATCATAGCCAGGAAAGGTCGGGGGGTTGGACTGTGCAGACTGACATCATGGCCGACCTCAGTCCCCGGGAAAGGTCGGGGGGTTGGACTGTGCAGACTGACATCATGGCGGACCTCAGTCCCCGGGAAAGGTCGGGGGGTTGGACTGTGTAGACTGACATCAGGGAGAACTCAGTGTCTCGCAGGTGAATCATCGGGCTGGACCTCAGTTCACCTGACATGGAGAACTGTGTCTGCAGGCTGATCATTCCATCATGGCCGACCTCAGTCCCCTGACATGGAGAACTGTGTCTGCAGGCTGATCTCAGCGACTCATCCCTGACATGGAGAACTGTGTCTGCAGGCTGATCATCTCAGCTGACAGTCCCCTGACATGGAGAACTGTGTCTGCAGGCTGATCATTCCATCATGGCTGATCTCAGTCCCCTGACATGGAGAACTGTGTCTGCAGGCTGATCATTCCATCATGGCTGATCTCAGTCCCCTGACATGGAGAACTGTGTCTGCAGGCTGATCATTCCATCATGGCTGATCTCAGTCCCCTGACATGGAGAACTGTGTCTGCAGGCTGATCATTCCATCATGGCCGACCTCAGTCCCCTGACATGGAGAACTGTGTCTGCAGGCTGATCATTCCATCATGGCCGACCTCAGTCCCCTGACATGGAGAACTGTGTCTGCAGGCTGATCATTCCATCATGGCCGACCTCAGTCCCCTGACATGGAGAACTGTGTCTGCAGGCTGATCATTCCATCATGGCCGACCTCAGTCCCCTGACATGGAGAACTGTGTCTGCAGGCTGATCATTCCATCATGGCCGACCTCAGTCCCCTGACATGGAGAACTGTGTCTGCAGGCTGATCATTCCATCATGGCCGACCTCAGTCCCCTGACATGGAGAACTGTGTCTGCAGGCTGATCATTCCATCATGGCTGATCTCACCTACAGGGAAAGGTCCAACAAAGTAGTGACCACTGATCTTTCAGCACACACACACACACACACACACAACACCACACACACACACACACACACACACACACACACACACGCACGCATGCACTCACTCATACACACACACACACACACACACACACACACACACACACTCACACACACATGCATACACACTCATACATACACACACTCATACACACACACATACACATGATCGCATGTACAGAAAGAAAAAGTGGGAAGAAGGGAGAAGGCTTGCTGGTTGATGTTTTGTGAGACAGACAGTTGATGATGCTGTATCCTGTGAATCCTGTACACTGCACATTGACCTTCCCAGGCCATCGGAGGAGCAGGATGAGTATGTGCTGTGCTGCCTGCAAGTCAACGCCAATGGTGTGCTGTGCATACGACCCGACTTCAACCGCGGCCGCAAGCCCTACATCATAGAGACCCTCACTCTGGGAAGAGGTGGGGTCATTTTTGAAAAGGAATTGTTTTATATTTTTATTAGCTTTTACAGTGTTTTACACAGTGAAGAGAAAAAAAATAGAAAAAAAGGTCGTCTTTCCAACCCACCCCTCCCCCATGTACAAACACTCACCCACTCCCACCCTCTCCCTCCACTCCCTCCCTCCACCTCCCCCCACTTCACCTCATCAAGCTGTTGACAAAATATTGACCAAACATTGCATATACATGTATCTATCTTTATACATGGACAAAATATTGACCAAACATTGCTTATACATGTATCTATCTTTATACATGGACAAAATATTGACCAAACATTGCATATACATGTATCTATCTTTATACATGGACAAAATATTGACCAAACATTGCTTATACATGTATCTATCTTTATACATGGACTAAGTGTTGACCAAACATTGCTTATACATGTATCTATCTTTATACATGGACAAAATATTGACCAAACATTGCTTATACATGTATCTATCTTTATACGTGGACAAAATATTGACCAAACATTGCATATTCATGTATCGATCTTTATACATGGACAAAATATTGACCAAACATTGCATATACATGTATCTATCTTTATACATGGACCAAGTGTTGACCAAACATTGCTTATACATGTATCTATCTTTATACATGGACAAAATATTGACCAAACATTGCTTATACATGTATCTATCTTTATACATGGACCAAGTGTTGACCAAACATTGCTTATACATGTATCTATCTTTATACATGGACAAAATATTGACCAAACATTGCTTATACATGTATCTATCTTCATTCATGGACAAAGTGTTGACCAAACATTGCTTATACATGTATCTATCTTTATACATGGACAAAATATTGACCAAACATTGCTTATACATGTATCTATCTTTATACATGGACAAAATATTGACCAAACATTGCTTATACATGTATCTATCTTTATACATGGACAAAATATTGACCAAACATTGCTTATACATGTATCTGTCTTTATACATGGACAAAATATTGACCAAACATTGCTTATACATGTATCTATCTCTATACATGGACAAAATATTGACCAAACATTGCTTATACATGTATCTATCTTTATACATGGACAAAATATTGACCAAACATTGCTTATACATGTATCTATCTCTATACATGGACAAATATTGACCAAACATTGCATATACATGTATCTATCTTTATACATGGACAAAATATTGACCAAACAATGCATATACATGTATCTATCTTTATACATGGACAAAATATTGACCAATCATTGCTTATACATGTATCTATCTTTATACATGGACAAAATATTGGCCAAACATTGCTTATACATGTATCTATCTTTTTACATGGACAAAATATTGACCAATCATTGCTTATACATGTATCTATCTTTATACATGGACAAAGTGTTGACCAATCATTGCTTATACATGTATCTATCTTTATACATGGACAAAATATTGACCAAACATTGCTTATACATGTATCTATCTTTATACATGGACAAAATATTGACCAATCATTGCTTATACATGCATCTATCTTTATACATGGACAAAGTGTTGACCAAACATTGCATATACATGTATCTATCTTTATACATGGACAAAATATTGACCAAACATTGCTTATACATGTATCTATCTTTATACATGGACTAAGTGTTGACCAAACATTGCTTATACATGTATCTATCTTTATACATGGACAAAATATTGACCAAACATTGCTTATACATGTATCTATCTTTATACATGGACCAAGTGTTGACCAAACATTGCCTATACATGTATCTATCTTTATACATGGACCAAGTGTTGACCAAACATTGCTTATACATGTATCTATCTTTATACATGGACAAAATATTGACCAAACATTGCTTATACATGTATCTCTCTTTATACATGGACAAAATATTGACCAAACATTGCTTATACATGTATCTATCTTTATACATGGACCAAGTGTTGACCAAACATTGCTTATACATGTATCTATCTTTATACATGGACAAAATATTGACCAAACATTGCTTATACATGTATCTATCTTTACACATGGACAAAATATTGACCAAACATTGCATATACATGTATCTATCTTTATACATGGACAAAATATTGACCAAACATTGCTTATACATGTATCTATCTTTATACATGGACCAAGTGTTGACCAAACATTGCTTATACATGTATCTATCTTTATACATGGACCAAGTGTTGACCAAACATTGCTTATACATGTATCTATCTTTATACATGGACAAAATATTGACCAAACATTGCTTATACATGTATCTATCTTTATACATGGACAAAATATTGACCAAACATTGCTTATACATGTATCTATCTTTATACATGGACAAAATTTTGACCAAACATTGGATATACATGTGTCTATCTTTATACATGGACAAAATATTGACCAAACATTGCTTATACATGTATCTATCTTTATACATGGACAAAATATGACCAAACATTGCATATACATGTATCTATCTTTATACATGGACAAAATATTGACCAAACATTGCTTATACATGTATCTATCTTTATACATGGACAAAATATTGACCAAACATTGCATATACATGTATCTATCTTTATACATGGACAAAATATTGACCAAACATTGCTTATACATGTATCTATCTTTATACATGGACCAAGTGTTGACCAAACATTGCTTATGCATGTATCTATCTTTATACATGGACCAAGTGTTGACCAAACATTGCTTATACATGTATCTATCTTTATACATGGACCAAGTGTTGACCAAACATTGCTTATACATGTATCTATCTTTATACATGGACCAAGTGTTGACCAAACATTGCTTATACATGTATCGATCTTTATACATGGACCAAGTGTTGACCAAACATTGCTTATACATGTATCTATCTTTATACATGGACCAAGCGTTGACCAAACATTGCTTATACATGTATCGATCTTTATACATGGACGAAGTGTTGACCAAACATTGCTTATACATGTATCTATCTTTATACATGGACAAAATATTGACCAATCATTGCTTATACATGTATCTATCTTTATACATGGACAAAGTGTTGACCAATCATTGCTTATACATGTATCTATCTTTATACATGGACAAAATATTGACCAATCATTGCTTATACATGTATCTATCTTTATACATGGACGAAGTGTTGACCAAACATTGCTTATACATGTATCGATCTTTATACATGGACGAAGTGTTGACCAATCATTGCTTATACATGTATCTATCTTTGTACATGGACAAAATATTGACCAAACATTGCTTATACATGTATCGATCTTTATACATGGACAAAGTGTTGACCAATCATTGCTTATACATGTATCTATCTTTATACATGGACAAAATATTGACCAATCATTGCTTATTACATGTATCTATCTTTATACATGGACAAAAATATTGACCAATCATTGCTTATACATGTATCGATCTTTATACATGGACGAGGTGTTGACCAAACATTGCATATACATGTATCTATCTTTATACATGGACAAAATATTGACCAATCATTGCTTATACATGTATCTATCTTTATACATGGACAAAATATTGGCCAAACATTGCTTATACATGTATCTATCTTTTTACATGGACAAAATATTGACCAATCATTGCTTATACATGTATCTATCTTTATACATGGACAAAGTGTTGACCAATCATTGCTTATACATGTATCTATCTTTATACATGGACAAAATATTGACCAAACATTGCTTATACATGTATCTATCTTTTTACATGGACAAAATATTGACCAATCATTGCTTATACATGTATCTATCTTTATACATGGACAAAGTGTTGACCAATCATTGCTTATACATGTATCTATCTTTATACATGGACAAAATATTGACCAAACATTGCTTATACATGTATCTATCTTTATACATGGACAAAATATTGACCAATCATTGCTTATACATGCATCTATCTTTATACATGGACAAAGTGTTGACCAAACATTGCATATACATGTATCTATCTTTATACATGGACAAAATATTGACCAAACATTGCTTATACATGTATCTATCTTTATACATGGACAAAATATTGACCAAACATTGCTTATACATGCATCTATCTTTATACATGGACAAAGTGTTGACCAAACATTGCATATACATGTATCTATCTTTATACATGCTTACGATGTGATATACTGTGAAGTATTATTCAACAAAGCATGCATATTACAATTATATTAAAGTATATGCATGTCCGGAGAGTACAGAGCATAGGTGGACAGACCGATAGATACCTGTATACAATAGGAAAGGAGTTGGAGACAGAAAATATTGGACAGAGTGGGTTGGACGTTAAGGAGCTGAGAGAATGCAGACATTGTGATTTTTTTTCCATCAGTTATACACACACACACGTTGATAGTTATAGTAATTGCCGCAGAAGCAGAGTTTAGTTGACTTTTGAGAGTTTTGAGGTATACAGATATTTAGGTGTTGCTGGTATTCTTGATTAATTTTTTTAAACTCTGAAGCTGGGCCAAACCGTAAGGAAGTTACAGTCATACTTGATTAAATTTGTAAAACTTTGAAGCTAGGCTAAACCGTAAAGAACTTACAGTCATTCTTGATTGAATTTGTAAAACTCTGAAGCGAGGCCAAACAGTGAGGAAGTTACAGTCATTCTTGATTAGATTTGTAAAACTCTGAAGCTAGGCCAAACAGTGAGGAAGTTACAGTCATTCTTGATTAGATTTGTAAAACTCTGAAGCTAGGCCAAACAGTGAGGTACTTACAGTCATTCTTGATTAGATTTGTAAAAGCCTGAAGCTAGGCCAAACAGTGAGGTACTTACAGTCATTCTTGATTAGATTTGTAAAACCCTGAAGCTAGGCCAAACAGTGAGGAAGTTTGGGTCATTTGAAGGCAGTTACTGTGCTGTCAGCCATGTTGAAAGAACAGCGTCCAAAGATATGGCAGTCCCTTCACGCACATTTTGTTCAGCCTTTACACCTTTTGGTAACTAAGATAATAATAATAATAATAATGAATACTTATATAGCGCCTATTCTCGGCTAGAGACCAAGCTCTAAGCGCTTTACAATCAACACTCGTTTACACAACGGGCTGCCTACCTGGGTAGTGCCGACTGAAGAGCTGCCAGCCGGCGCTTCATTCAGTCGTTTCCCGTGTCATCCAGTCAGTATCGTTCAATATCGATCACTCATTTTCCTTACTTCCTTCATTCTTTCCATTTCTCACGCAGGGTGCATGCTATGTGTAACGTGTCATCCATACCAACGGCCAAACTGGCCTACTCTTCCAAAAGTTGGTGATGGGATTTTACGTGTGTGCAAGATGTTATGCGTGCGTTCACACACGGAACCTTGGTTTATAGTCTCATTCGAAGGACTGTATGGGAAATGGAGTCAGAACAAGTGTTAACTCTGAGGGAAAAATCCCCCTGTACCGAAACGCCCCGGCGAGGTTCGAACCCGCAACCCCAGGATCACCAAGATTACGAGTCCGGCGCTCTACCAACTGAGCTATTCTGGCTCCCGGAATAGAGCATAGTATCAAGCAAGTGAAAACTGCCGTATGAAAATGTAGGGTGACAGCATTCATTTTTGTGAAAAAAATCAAAATGACATTGACTGACTCACTACAGTCTATTTGACCTTACAGTCTATTTGACCCCACAGCCGTTTAAGTGTTGACCCCACAGCCTGTTTGATCCCACAGCCTATTTGACCCCACAGCCTATTTGACCCACAGCCTATTTTGGCCTGTAACAGTGAAATGGCAGACATGAAATTAGCCTGGGGTTGTGTGTGGTAATGGCATGTTTGCATGTTATGAACTCACAGTGGTAAGCCTCTGCAGTTCTCAGAAGTGTAGAGGTACAGTGTGCTGTATGAGGCAAGCCCAAACAGAAACACACATGACAAGGCACAAAGAAGTGGACGCAGTACAAGCCAGATCAGTGGACTGTCAACAACTGTGTTTCTCCAAACGTCACAAACAGCAGCTGTAAAAACAGAAACACACATGACAAGGCACAAAGAAGTGGACGCAGTACAAGCCACACCAGTGGATTGTCAACAACTGTGTTGTCTCCAAATGTCACGAACAGCAGCTGTAGAAATGAACCCAGTGACAGTCCCTAGATGTCTGATACAGGCACAGTGAGAGTTATAATCATTTGTGTAGCATGCCAGCCCTGATGTGGCCCTTTGCGGTCGGCTGGGCTATAAGCAACATTATCTTATCTTATCTTGTGTAGCATGTCCTATTGTATTATTGAGGTGTTAATATTTGTGTAGCATGTCCTGTTGTATTACTGCAGCATGGTTATTTGTGTAGCATGTCCTATTGTGTTATTGCAGTGTGGTTACTTGTGTAGCATGTCCTATTGTACAATCCCATTGTGGTCATTTTTGCAGTATGTCCTATTTTATTACTGCAGTGTGGTTATTTGTGTAGCATGTCCTATTGTATTACTGCAGTGTGGTCAATTTGTGTAGCATGCCCTATTGTATTATTGCTGTAGTGACTCGGTGTGCTTTAAAAGACAGTTATTGTCAGTTGTCACTGAGGTCATTTGTCATATTGAGTTGATGCAGTAGTGAAACAGTGTGCTGTTAAAGGCAGTTACTGTCAGTTGTCGCAGTCATCACTGGGAGCATGTCGTATTGTGTTGATGCAGTAGTGAAACGTGTCTTTAAAAGGCAGTTACTGTCAGTTGTCTGAGTCATTTGTCGTATTGTGTTGATGCAGAGTGAAACAGTTTTAAAACATTTTCAGTTGTCGCAGTCATCACTGGAGCATGTCGTATTGTGTGTTGTTGCAGAGGTGTACGAGTACACAGTGGAACACTCTTCCAAAACCATGAGCAGGTATTTTCTTCTGTCTGCCTGTCAGGCAGGGCTGAGTGTGCATTCACAACTGTCTGTCTGTCTGTCTGTGTGAAGTGTATGTATTACCAGACTGTGTGTCTGTCTGGGCTGTCAGTCTGTCAGTGTATGCTAGGTGTGTGTGTGTGTTACTAAACTGTCTGTCAGTGTGTGCCAAGTGTGTGTGTTACTAGACTGTCTGTCAGTGTGTGCCAAGTGTGTGTGTTACTAGACTGTCTGTCAGTGTATGCTGTGTGTGTGTGTTACTAAACTGTCTGTCAGTGTGTGCCAAGTGTGTGTGTTACTAGACTGTCTGTCTTTCAGTGTATGCTAGGTGTGTGTGTGTGTGTTACTAAACTGTCTGTCAGTGTATGCTAAGTGTGTGTGTTACTAGACTATTTGTCAGTGTATGCTAAGTGTGTGTGTTACTAAACTGTTTGTCAGTGTATGCTAAGTGTGTGTGTTACTAGACTATTTGTCAGTGTATGCTAAGTGTGTGTGTTACTAAACTGTCTGTCAGTGTATGCTAAGTGTGTGTGTTACTAAACTGTCTGTCAAGTACGCTAGGTGTGTTTGTTACTAAACTGTCTGTCAGTGTATGCTAGGTGTATGTGTGTTACTAAACTGTCTGTCTGTCAGTGTACGCTAGGTGTGTGTGTTACTAGACTGTATGCCTGTCAGAGTATGCTAAATTTGTGTTTTTAAGACTGTTGGTCTGTCACTGTTGATGAAGTGTGTGTGTCAGCAGTCTTTTGTATCTGTGTCTGTCAGGGTGAATTATCTGTCAGATATTAAAGTGACTTTAATGAGGAAAGGCTCCAAATGTTACACGAATGATATCTAAATCAAGGCATATTTGGTGAATATGCTTGATTGAGAAAATCTCTCTTTCTGAGGGAAGTTGTAGGTGGGATTTGAATAGAAGGCCCATAGAATCCAGGAGTATAGACTGGTTTCTCATAAATACTGGTGGAAGTATCTTTCTCTGCTGATTCGTATGAACAACAAAGTCCATGTAATCACCCAGTCTTTTGTGTGTGTGTGTGTGCGTGTGTGTGTGTGTGTGTGTGTGTGTGTTTGCTTGCTTTGAATGATGGCCCCACTTTCTTCTGACTCCCCCTCCACCTCCCCTATCATTTCATGTGCCTGTAGACCCCTATCTTAGAGCTGGCCTCGGCTTTTCAACAACTTCTCCTGCTTTGGGAAATGGCTCATGAGCTTAATAAGCAAATTGCATCTCATATTTTCAGTTTGTATTTTTGATGACAGTTGAAGTGTGTACAAGTGGTGATCTTTAAACATGCTGTGAGCCTTGAGTTGACACCCGAAGTCATCCAGGCCGTCAACAACATGAGCTGGCATGGTTGACAGAGCAATTGAGGAGTTTATTGTGGTTTTCAGAATTGAACAAGACAAAGAGCTGAAGATGTTCAGAGAGGTTGGTCTGCACTGGTGGTTGTGTGTGTGTGTGTGTGTTTTGATGTGTGGTGTGTCTGTGTATGCATGAGCACACCTGCACATGTGTGTGTGTGTGTGTCTGTGTCTGTGTCTGTGTGTGCATGAGCACTCCTGCAAACATGTGCATGTATGTGTGTGTGTATGTGTGTGTGTATGCATGAGTACACCTGCACATGTGTGTGTGTGTGTGTGTGTATGCATGAGCACACCTGCACACGTGTGTGTCTGTGTCTGTGTGTGCATGAGCACTCCTGCAAACGTGTGTGTGTGTGTGTGTGTGTGTGTGCATGAGTACACCTGCAAATGTGTGTGTGTGTCTGTGTGCAAGTGAGTGAGAAATAGAGGAAGAGCAACAGATAGGTGGAGGATGACAGAGAAAGAGAAATTTCAAACATTTTTTTGTTCATGAAAATAAACAAGTGAAACCAGCCGCCGTGGCGAAGTGGTTAGCGTCGCGGACTCCCGGCTGGGAGGTCATGGGTTCGAATCCCATCAGAAGTCATGTGGGTTTTTCTGCCCCGACCGGCTCCTACCCAGAGTTGAGTTTGCTGCGGACTCAGTTGGGAAGACTGGGACCACACAGTCGAGTTTCATCCACTTAATGGATGCGTTTCTGAGAGTGTTGCTCAAATTTCCTGACCAACACTGCAGGTGCATGTATCTCTCGGGCCTGGTTGACGCCGGGATATATTATGAAAGGAAGCGTAGAGTACAGCCCTGTCATGTAGTCTCAGACCGAAATGGAATTCCGTAGCGTCATCTTAATCATCCTCATCCTCATCTATCAGCATTAAAAATGTCTCAAATTATGTGGCCCTTCATGCCCTGCTCTCATGATGACCTCAGTTTCGATGTCCTCTCCACGTCTGTGGCCTTGGTTTGGTTCCGTCGGGGTCACCGGTATCGAGTCCATGGGGGCTGTCGTTGGACGGACGTGGTGGCGCCCTCCGGAAGGAGAGCTCACTCACGTCGGCTCCGCGACTAAGCAATTATTGTCGTCAGTAGGGGGCTTAGTAGGTGGTGTCCTGCGTATGTTAGATCAGAACAGGCGCCACTGAACACCACCGAAGTGACTCGGCAGCAGTGCAGTGTCTTCTCCGGTGGGTTGCCTCTTGACGACTTGACATTGACTGCTCCCTGTGGATTGCCGGTGCCGGGGCTGTGGCGGGGCCGACCGGGCTGTGGCTGTGGACGGGGTGTCGGAATGAGCGGCGTGGGTGCACTGCCTCTGAGGTGGCGCAGAGGTTGGGACAGCAAAAAAAAAAAAAAAAAAAAAAGAAGAAAATAAATAAGTGATATAAGCACCTAGTGGCTTTTTAAAATTTGTTGGATCGAGCCCTCTGTGCAGGCAAATATGAAAAAACAACATAAAATAGTTATTATGAACTTTCATGTAGACTGTTACTCTGTGTGTGTGTGTGTGTGTTCATTTTCTCTAGTTGCCAGTTATAGTTTTTGCACAAACTTTGTTGTTATGGTGTTTCCTTATAAAGAACATTTCAGCTGGAAATGAAAAAAGTGATATTTCGTGCAAGTATTTTAATAAGAAAAACAAGTATGTTTATTCTATTTGCTGTGAGTGTGTGTGTGTGTGTGTGTGTGTGTGTGTGTGTATGTGTGTTGAAGTGTGTGTGTGTGTGTGTGCGCGCGTTGGTGTGTGTATTTGTATGTCTGTGTGTGTGGGTACATGTTGTTGCAGGTATACTCAAGACACAGAGAGTTTCTCAGCGCCTGTGTGGGCCAGGACTTTGAAGTGGTAAGGCAGATCAAGAGAAACTTGCCAACATTATATTGTGAAGTGTAAGACAACCAGAAAAACAACCTCACTTGCCGACATTATATTGTGAAGTGTAAGACAACCAGAAAAACAACCTCACTTGCCGACATTATATTGTGAAGTGTAAGACAACCAGAAAAACAACTTGCCGACATTATATTGTGAAGTGTAAGACAACCAGAAAAACAACCTCACTTGCCGACATTATATTGTGAAGTGTAACACAGCCAGAAAAACAACTTGCCGACATTATATTGTGAAGTGTAAGACAACCAGAAAAACAACTTGACTTGCCGACATTATATTGTGAAGTGTAAGACAACCAGTAAAACAACTTGACTTGCCGACAATATATTGTGAAGTGTAAGACAACCAGAAAAACAACTTGACTTGCCGACATTATATTGTAAAATGTAAGACAGACCAGAAAAACAAGTTGTGGAGTCTTTATGAAGCCATTCATTCCTTCCCCCACCTGTGGAGTCTTTATGAAGCCATCTGTCCCTTCCCCCACCTGTGGAGTCTTTATGAAGCCATCTGTCCCTTCCCCCACCTGTGGAGTCTTTATGAATTCATTCATTCATTCCCCCACCTGTGGAGTCTTAATGAAGTCATTCATTCATTCCCCCACTTGTGGAGTCTTAATGAAGTCATTCATTCATTCCCCCACCTGTGGAGTCTTAATGAAGTCATTCATTCATTCCCCACCTGTGGAGTCTTAATGAAGTCATTCATTCATTCATTCCCCCACTTGTGGAGTCTTAATGAAGTCATTCATTCATTCCCCCACCTGTGGAGTCTTTATGAAGCCATCTGTCCCTTCCCCCACCTGTGGAGTCTTAATGACGTCATTCATTCATTCCCCCACCTGTGGAGTCTTTATGAAGCCATCTGTCCCTTCCCCCACCTGTGGAGTCTTAATGAAGTCATTCATTCATTCTCCCACCTGTGGAGTCTTAATGAAGTCATTCATTCCTTCCCCCACCTGTGGAGTCTTAATGAAGTCATTCATTCCTTCCCCCACCTGTGGAGTCTTAATGAAGTCATTCATTCCTTCCCCCACTGTGGAGTCTTAATGAAGTCATTCATTCATTCCCCCACTTGTGGAGTCTTTATGAAGCCATTCATTCCTTCCCCCACCTGTGGAGTCTTAATGAAGTCATTCATTCATTCCCCCATCTGTGGAGTCTTAATGAAGTCATTCATTCCCCCACCTGTGGAGTCTTAATGAAGTCATTCATTCATTCCCCCACCTGTGGAGTCTTAATGAAGTCATTCATTCCCCCACCTGTGGCAGCCCTGATGTGGCCCTCTGCGGTCGGCTGGGCTATAAGCAACATTATCTTATCCCACCTGTGGAGTCTTTATGAAGCCATTCATCCCTTCCCCCACCTGTGGAGTCTTAATGAAGTCATTCATTCCTTCCCCCACTTGTGGAGTCTTAATGAAGTCATTCATTCATTCCCCCACCTGTGGAGTCTTAATGAAGTCATTCATTCCTTCCCCCACTTGTGGAGTCTTTATGAAGCCATTCATTCCTTCCCCCACCTGTGGAGTCTTAATGAAGTCATTCATTCATTCCCCCATCTGTGGAGTCTTAATGAAGCCATTCATTCATTCCCCCACCTGTGGAGTCTTAATGAAGTCATTCATCAATTCCCCACCTGTGCAGTCTTAATGAAGTCATTCATTCATTCCCCCACCTGTGGAGTCTTAATGAAGTCATTCATTCATTCCCCCACCTGTGGAGTCTTAATGAAGTCATTCATTCATTCCCCCACTTGTGGAGTCTTAGTGAAGTCATTCATTCATTCCCCCACCTGTGGAGTCTTAATGAAGTCATTCATTCATTCCCCCACCTGTGGAGTCTTAATGAAGTCATTCATTCATTCCCCCACTTGTGGAGTCTTAATGAAGTCATTCATTCATTCCCCCACCTGTGGAGTCTTAATGAAGTCATTCATTCATTCCCCCACTTGTGGAGTCTTTATGAAGCCATCTGTCCCTTCCCCACCTGTGGAGTCTTAATGAAGTCATTCATTCATTCCCCCACCTGTGGAGTCTTAATGAAGTCATTCATTCATTCCCCCACCTGTGGAGTCTTAATGAAGTCATTCATTCATTCCCCCACCTGTGGAGTCTTTATGAAGTCATTCATTCATTCCCCCACCTGTGGAGTCTTAATGAAGTCATTCATTCATTCCCCCACCTGTGGAGTCTTAATGAAGTCATTCATTCATTCCCCCACCTGTGGAGTCTTAATGAAGTCATTCATTCATTCCCCCACCTGTGGAGTCTTAATGAAGTCATTCATTCATTCCCCCACCTGTGGAGTCTTAATGAAGTCATTGATTCATTCCCCCACCTGTGGAGTCTTTATGAAGTCATTCATTCCTTCCCCCACCTGTGGAGTCTTAATGAAGTCATTCATTCATTCCCCCACCTGTGGAGTCTTAATGAAGTCATTCATTCATTCCCCCACCTGTGGATCTTAATGAAGTCATTCATTCATTCCCCCACCTGTGGAGTCTTAATGAAGTCATTCATTCATTCCCCACCTGTGGAGTCTTAATGAAGTCATTCATTCATTCCCCACCTGTGGAGTCTTAATGAAGTCATTCATTCATTCCCCCACCTGTGGAGTCTTAATGAAGTCATTCATTCATTCCCCACCTGTGGAGTCTTTATGAAGCCATCTGTCCCTTCCCCCACCTGTGGAGTCTTAATGACGTCATTCATTCCTTCCCCCGCCTGTGGAGTCTTTATGAAGCCATCTGTCCCTTCCCCCACCTGTGGAGTCTTAATGAAGTCATTCATTCATTCCCCCACCTGTGGAGTCTTAATGAAGTCATTCATTCCCCCACCTGTGGAGTCTTTATGAAGCCATTCATCCCTTCCCCCACCTGTGGAGTCTTAATGAAGTCATTCATTCTTCCCCCACTTGTGGAGTCTTAATGAAGTCATTCATTCCTTCCCCACTTGTGGAGTCTTTATGAAGCTATTCATTCCTTCCCCCACCTGTGGAGTCTTAATGAAGTCATTCATTCATTCCCCCATCTGTGGAGTCTTAATGAAGCCATTCATTCATTCCCCCACCTGTGGAGTCTTAATGAAGTCATTCATTAATTCCCCCACCTGTGGAGTCTTAATGAAGTCATTCATTCATTTCCCCACCTGTGGAGTCTTAATGAAGTCATTCATTCATTCCCCCACCTGTGGAGTCTTAATGAAGTCATTCATTCATTCCCCCACCTGTGGAGTCTTAATGAAGTCATTCATTCATTCCCCCACCTGTGGAGTCTTAATGAAGTCATTCATTCATTCCCCCACTTGTGGAGTCTTAATGAAGTCATTCATTCATTCCCCCACCTGTGGAGTCTTAATGAAGTCATTCATTCATTCCCCCACCTGTGGAGTCTTAATGAAGTCATTCATTCCTTCCCCCACTTGTGGAGTCTTAATGAAGTCATTCATTCATTCCCCCACTTGTGGAGTCTTAATGAAGTCATTCATTCATTCCCCCACCTGTGGAGTCTTAATGAAGTCATTCATTCATTCCCCCACCTGTGGAGTCTTAATGAAGTCATTCATTCATTCCCCCACCTGTGGAGTCTTAATGAAGTCATTCATTCCCCCACCTGTGGAGTCTTAATGAAGTCATTCATTCCTTCCCCACCTGTGGAGTCTTAATGAAGTCATTCATTCATTCCCCCACTTGTGGAGTCTTAATGAAGTCATTCATTCATTCCCCCACCTGTGGAGTCTTAATGAAGTCATTCATTCATTCCCCCACCTGTGGAGTCTTAATGAAGTCATTCATTCATTCCCCCACTTGTGGAGTCTTAATGAAGTCATTCATTCATTCCCCCACCTGTGGAGTCTTAATGAAGTCATTCATTCATTCCCCCACCTGTGGAGTCTTAATGAAGTCATTCATTCATTCCCCCACCTGTGGAGTCTTTATGAAGTCATTCATTCCTTCCCCCACCTGTGGAGTCTTAATGAAGTCATTCATTCATTCCCCCACCTGTGGAGTCTTTATGAAGTCATTCATCCCTTCCCCCACCTGTGGAGTCTTAATGAAGTCATTCATTCATTCCCCCACTGTGGAGTCTTTATGAAGTCATTCATTCATTCCCCCACCTGTGGAGTCTTAATGAAGTCATTCATTCCTTCCCCCACCTGTGGAGTCCTTCCCCCTGCACTCTCCCATTCTCAGTAGTTGCCGTCTCTTTCTTTGGTCAGCTGCCTGACCATGGATCTTTGAGAGAGCTAGCCATCTAGAAATGGGTGTGTCTGCCACATGCAAATCAGCTTCATTTGCCAGTACTTCTACTTCAGGCAAGTGCTACCAAGGAGGTAATGCCTGCATTCTGTTTACACAATGTTTGGCCGTCAAGCTCATGGAAAAACGTGTCAATCTCAGTGCTTTACACCTCATCGCAAAGAACTGCACTGGCTTCCATTTGACCAGAGAATGAGGGACAGCCCTTTCTGTCTTGGAGGCAGTAGTAGGTTTGTTATCTCATTGAACTGTAGAACATTGGCAGTCCATCAAGGTCTCTGTTGTTCTCTTGATGACAAGAATTTTGAACTATACTCAATATCTCGCTGACCTTTTCAACATTGACAGTCAGTCAAGGTCATGATGACAGGAATTGAAACTACACTGCATATTTTGCTGACCTTTCAACATTGACAAGATCCTGATGACAGAATTTTGGAACTACATTCAGTATTTCTCTGACCTTTCAACATTGACATTTTATCAAGGTCTCTCTGCTCTTCTCCTGATGATAGAGTTTTGGAACGGCACTCAGTATTTCGCTGACATTATCAACATTGACATTCCATCAAGGTCTCTCTGCTCTTCTGATGACAGAATTTTGGAACTACACTTATTATTTCTCTGACCTTTTCAACATTGACATTCCATCAAGGTCTCTGCTTTTCTGTTGATGACAAGAATGTTCATATTCCAAAATTCAGAAGAGAGAAACATTGGGCAACCATTCAGTTCTGCCTACAAACTTGGAACTCCTCGCCAGTGGATGTCTGTCACGGTCCATCACGCTCATCTTTACCACAAATCTTAAACCGTCTCTTTCCAAACACTCTTGTACCCAGTTATATCTATTCCGTAATTATACATGATTTTTTTTTTTCTGAACTGCTTTTGCTCTCAAGTGAGTGCATGGTTGTGTATAGGGAGGGAATATATGTATGTCACTGTGGGATGTGTAAGGGGAGGGTTATTCTGATGCATATGTATTAGTGTGGTTACATGTAATGGTGAGCTGTGAGATATATACACTTGCTGCAGACTCCATGAACATCTTGTTCAGAGATGTCCCACCTGATGTGATCTTTGAATTTTTGAAAGAGATCAACATTTTTCATCTGATCTAAGATTTTATGGAAGAAAGATTTTTAACAAAATTAACGGTGTGTTTATAGAAGATGTATTTTAAAGGCTTGTGTGAATGAGGTTCCTTATTTCTTCTTTTTTTTTCAGTCTGTTCATTTTTTGTACTGACCTGAAAATGGACTTCAACGTGGTGACAGCCCTGATATGACCCTTTGTGGTCGGCTAGGCTATAAGCAACTTTACTTAATCTTACCTCTGGTCTGTGACTGTGTCAGCATGTTTGTCATTGAGCTGAATTGAGTGAGCATTAATTTTAAAAAAAATAGTATTTCAACAGAAACTGGATTTTAAATTATGTTTCTGAAAAGCTTTGGATCTCTTGGTGAGTATCTTATGTTTATTTTAAATTATGTTCCCAGAGATATTGGATTTTTTAACTTAATATTGGATGTTCATTTTAAATTGTGTTTATGAGCAATATAGATCTTTTAATAAGCATTTAAAATGTTGATTGTGATTTGTATCTTTATGCAATGTGGATCTTTTGCTGAACACTTAATGTTTATTTGAAATTGCATTTGTAGACAGTGTGGATCTTGTACTGAATATGTCCATTTTGAATGGTAGATGTGGACAATGTTGATGTGGTACTGACTATTTCATGTTCACTGTGAATTGTATATGTAGACATCATGGATCTTGTACTGACTACTTCATGTTCACTGTGAGTTGTACATGAAGACAACATGCATTGGTACTGACTAATTCATGTTCACTGTGAGTTGTACATGTAGACATCATGGATCTTGTACTGACTCTGTTCACTGTGAGTTGTACATGTAGACATCATGGATTGGTACTGACTACTTCAAACTGCAAATGAAACAAACTGCAGCGTTACTGGAACACGACAAAAAAGCAGAAGAGCACACAAAACAAAGTGTGAAGTAACGCAAATTTAATGCACTACTTCATGTTCACTGTGAGTTGTACATGTAGACAACATGGATCTTGTACAATGTTCACTGTGAGATGTACATGTAGACACATAGGATTGGTACTGACTACTTCATGTTCACTTTCAGCCCCAGCCTGATGTTCTCAGACTGACAGTCTATGGAGAAATGAGTAAGTATTGATAGTGTCTTGGGCACCTCAATGTCATTGATGTCCTGAGCAACTCAGTGTCATTGATGTCCTTAGCACCTCAGTGTCATTGATGTCCTTAGCACCTCAATGTCATTGATGTCCTTAGCACCTCAGTGTCATCGATGTCCTTAGCACCTCAATGTCATCGATGTCCTTAGCACCTCGGTGTCATTCATGTCCTTAGCACCTCAGTGTCATTGATATCCTTAGCACCTCAGTGTCATTGATGTCCTGAGCACCTCAGTGTCATTGATGTCCTTAGCACCTCAGTGTCATTGATGTCCTTAGGACCTCAGTGTCATTGATGTCCTGAGCACCTCAGTGTCATTGATGTCCTTAGCACCTCAGTGTCATTGATGTCCTGAGCACCTCAGTGTCATTGATGCCCTGGTCACCTTGGTGTTTCTGATGTCGTCCAGATCCCTATAATGGCAGTGATTGATGTCTGTAATTTACTGATCACTTTGATGTCCTGATCACTATGATGTCAGTGATGTTGTCCTGATCACTATGTTGTCAGTGATGTTGTCCTAATCACTGTGTTGTCAGTGATGTTGTCCTGATCACTGTGTTGTCAGTGATGTTGTCCTGATCACTATGTTGTCAGTGATGTTGTCCTGATCACTATGTTGTCAGTGATGTCCTGATCACTATGTTGTCAGTGATGTTGTCCTGACCCACTGTGTTGTCAGTGATGTTGTCCTGATCACTATGTTGTCAGTGATGTTGTCCTGATCACTGTGTTGTCAGTGATGTTGTCCTGATCACTATGTTGTCAGTGATGTCCTGATCACTATGATGTCAGCAATGTTGTCCTGATCACTATGTTGTCAGTGATGTCCTGATCACTGTGTTGTCAGTGATGTCCTGATCACTGTGTTGTCAGTGATGTCCTGTTCACTATGTTGTCAGTGATGTCCTGATCACTGTGTTGTCAGTGATGTCCTGATCACTATGATGTCAGCAATGTTGTCCTGATCACTATGTTGTCAGTGAAGTTCTCCTGATCACTATGTTGTCAGTGATGTCCTGATCACTGTGTTGTCAGTGATGTCGTGATCACTATGTTGTCAGTGATGTCCTGATCACTGTGTTGTCAGTGATGTCGTGATCACTATGTTGTCAGTGATGTCCTGATCACTATGTTGTCAGTTATGTTGTCCTGATCACTGTTTTTTTTTTTTTTTTTTTTTTTTTTGCTGTTCCAACCTCTGAGCCACCCCAGAAGCAGTACACCCACGCCGCTCATTCCGACACCCCGTCCACAGCCACAGCCCGGTCGGCCCCGCCGCAGCCCCGGCACCGGCAATCCACAGGGAGCACTCAATGTCAAGCCGTTAAGAGGCAACCCACCGGAGAAGACACTGCACTGCTGCCGAGTCACTTCGGTGGTGTTCAGTGGCGCCTGTTCTGATCTAACATACGCAGGACACCACCTACTAAGCCCCCTACTGACGACAATAATTGCTTAGTCGCGGAGCCGGCGTGAGTGAGCTCTCCCTCCGTAGGGCGCCACCACGTCCGTCCACCGACAGACCCCCATGGACTCGCCGATACCAGTGACCCCGACGGAACCAAACCAAAGCCACAGACGTGGAGAGGACATCGAAATTGAGGTCACCATGAGAGCAGGGCATGAAGGGCCACAGAATTTGAGACATTTTTAAAAAAAATGCTGATCAATGAGAATGAGGATGATTAAGATGATGCTACGGATTTCCATTTCGGTCTGAGACTACATGACAGGGCTGCACTCTACGCTTCCTTTCATAATATATCCCGGCGTCAACCAGGCCGAGAGATACAGGCACCTGCAGTGTTGGTCAGGAAATTTGAGCAACACTCTCAGAAACGCATCCATTAAGTGGATGAAACTCGACTGTGTGGTCCCAGTCTTCCCAACTGAGTCCGCAGCAAACTCAACTCTGGGTAGGAGCCGGTCGGGGCAGAAAAACCCACATGACTTCTGATGGGATTCGAACCCACGACCTCCTAGCCGGGAGTCCGCGACGCTAACCACTTCGCCACGGCGGCTGGTCTGATCACTATGTTGTCAGTGATGTTGTCCTGATCACTGTGTTGTCAGTGATGTTGTCCTGATCACTATGTTGTCAGTGATGTTGTCCTGATCACTGTGTTGTCCGTGATGTCCTGATGACTATGATGTCAGTGATGTTGTCCTGACCACTGTGTTGTCAGTGATGTTGTCCTGATCACTGTGTTGTCAGTGATGTTGTCCTGATCACTGTGTTGTCAGTGATGTCAAGATCACTATGATGTCAGTGATGTTGTCCTGATCACTGTGTTGTCAGTGATGTTGTCCTGATCACTGTGTTGTCAGTGATGTCCTGATCACTGTTGTCAGTGATGTTGTCCTGATCACTATGTTGTCAGTGATGTTGTCCTGATCACTATGATGTCAGTTATGTTGCCCTGATTACTATGTTGTCAGTGATGTCCTGATCACTGTGATGTCAGTGATGTTGTCCTGATCACTATGTTGTCAGTGATGTTGTCCTGTTCACTATGTTGTCGGTGATGTTGTCTTGATCACTGTGTTGTCAGTGATCTCCTGATCACTGTGTTGTCAGTGATCTCCTGATCACTATGTTGTCAGTGACTTCCTGATCACTATGTTGTCAGTGATGTCCTGATCACTGTGTTGTCAGTGATGTCCTGATCACTCTGTTGTCAGTGATGTTGTCCTGATCACTATGATGTCAGTGATGTTGTTCTGATCACTATGTTGTCAGTGATGTTGTCTGATCACTATGTTGTCAGTGATGTTGTCCTGATCACTGTGTTGTCAGTGATGTTGTCCTGATCACTATGTTGTCGATGATGTTGTCCTGATCACTATGTTGTCAGTGATGTTCTGATCACTGTGTTGTCAGTGATGTCCTGATCACTATGTTGTCAGTGATGTGTTCCTGATCACTATGTTGTCAGTGATGTCCTGATCACTATGTTGTAAGTGATGTCCTGATCACGATGTTGTCAGTGATGTTGTCCTAATCACTGTGTTGTCAGTGATGTTGTCCTGATCACTGTGTTGTCAGTGATGTCCTGATCACTATGATGTCAGTGATGTTGTCCTGATCACTGTGTTGTCAGTGATGTCCTGATCACTATGATGTCAGTGATGTTGTCCTGATCACTGTGTTGTCAGTGATGTTATCCTGATCACTGTGTTGTCAGTGATGTCCTGACCACTATGTTGTCAGTGATCTCCTGATCACTGTGTTGTCGGTGATGTTGTCCTGACCACTATGTTGTCAGTGATCTCCTGATCACTGTGTTGTCGGTGATGTTGTCCTGATCACTATGGTGTCAGTGATGTTGTCCTGATCACTGTGTTGTCAGTGATCTCCTGATCACTGTGTTGTCGGTGATGTTGTCCTGATCACTATGTTGTCAGTGATGTTGTCCTGACCACTATGTTGTCAGTGATCTCCTGATCACTGTGTTGTCGGTGATGTTGTCCTGACCACTATGTTGTCAGTGATGTTGTTCTGATCACTGTGTTGTCAGTGATCTCCTGATCACTATGTTGTCGGTGATGTTGTCCTGATCACTATGTTGTCAGTGATGTTCTGATCACTGTGTTGTCAGTGATGTCCTGATCACGATGTTGTCAGTGATGTCCTGATCACTGTGTTGTCAGTGTTGTCCTGATCACTATGTTGTCAGTGATGTTGTCCTGATCACTGTGTTTTCAGTGATCTCCTGATCACTATGTTGTCAGTGATGTCCCTATAACTGATGTTAGTGATGTACCGACCACTGTGATGTCAGATGTCCTTATCACATTGATGTCAGTGATGTCCTGATCACCGTGATGTCAGTGATGTCCTGATCACCGTGATGTCAGTGATGTCCTGATCACCGTGATGTCAATGGTCTATACCGTGATGTCATATTCCTGATCACCGTGATGTCAGTGACTTGTGGTGGCAGCTGACGTGGGCTGTGTTGAAACTGGTGGGAACAGGAATCTGTTCACTGATGCCTTTTGCCTTTTGTTTCTTCTCTTCAGCCTTTTGCTCCATGTCTGTTGCCCCTGTGTTATCCTTTTGCTCCATGTCTGTTGCCCATGTGTTATCCTTTTGCCCCATGTCTGTTGCCATGTGTTATCCTTTTGCTCCATGTCTGTTGCCCATGTGTTATCCTTTTGCTCCATGTCTGTTGCCCATGTGTTATCCTTTGAAACATTTCTGCTCAGTGTCTGTCTTCTGAAGCCTTTCTGTCACATGTATGCTTTCAGAAACCTTTTCGTCCCCTTATTTGTTCTCTGAACCCTTTTTGCCCATGTAGTTCTCTGAAACCTTTTTGCCTCTTGTATGTTCTCTGAAACTTGCCCATGTATGTTGTCTGGCACCTCTTTACCCCATGCATGTTCTCTGACATCTTTTTGCCCCTGTGCATGGTCTCTGACATCTTTTTGCCCCCATGCATGTTCTCTGACATCTTTTTGCCCCATGCATGTTCTGACATCATTTTGCCCCCTTGCATGTTCTCTGACATCTTTTTGCCCCATGCATATTCTCTGACATCTTTTTGCCCCATGCATGTTCTCTGACACCTTTTTGCCCCTGTGCATGTTCTCTGACACCTTTTTGCCCCATGCATGTTCTCTGACATCTTTTTGCCCCTGTGCATGTTCTCTGACATCTTTTTGCCCCATGCATGTTCTCTGACATCTGTTTGCCCCATGCATGTTCTCTGACATCCTTTTGCCCCATGCATGTTCTCTGACATCTTTTTGCCCCTGTGCATGTTCTCTGACATCTTTTTGCCCCTGCAGTCTCTGCTCTTGTGCCATGCTGTTCTCTGACATCTTTTTGCCCCTGCATGTTCTCTGACATCTTTTGCCCCATGCATGTTCTCTGACATCTTTTTGCCCCATGCATGTTCTCTGACATCTTTTTGCCCCTGTGCATATTCTATGACACCTTTTTGCCCCCTGTGCATGTTCTCTGACATTTTTTGCCCCATGCATGTTCTCTGACATCTTTTTGCCCCTGTGCATGTTCTCTGACATCTTTTTGCCCTGTGCATGTTCTATGACATTTTTTGCCCCATGCATGTTCTATGACATCTTTTTGCCCCATGCATGTTCTATGAGATCTTTTTGCCCTATGCTTCTTCTCTGACACCTATTTGCTCTGAATCTTTTTGCCCCAAGCATGTTCTCTAACAACTTTTTGCCCCATGCATGTTCCCCATGCATGTTCTCTGACTCCTTTTTGCCTTGTGTCTGTTCCCCAAAGCTTTTTTGCCCTTCCTGTGCTCTTGGGAACCTTTTTGCTGCTTGTTGTGGTGGAGGCTCACAGTGTATCAGTTGTGCAGGTCACTCAGTGAGATGGTCCAGAGACACACTTGTGTCTCCACTCTCATCTAAAGATTTAACTCTGTCGTACACTACATTGCCTCTTCCAGCTTTAAGGCTGGTTTGGTTCTACAATGTATTTTCACTCTCTGCTGAAGAAGTGGCACATTGTACATTAGATGGCCACTTCTGACTAACAAAGGGCTTCAGATATATCATGTATCTCCACTCTCAGCTGAAGAAGTAGCACAGTTGTGCTGTCAGTCCCCACTCTCATGGAAGGAATTGATTTGGCTGTACAGTTTGTTTCTGTTCTCATTGAGATGACAGCCCCGGTGTGTCTGTGTTGTGACAGAGGTAGAAAGAAGCTGTACTAATCAGTGCACTCTTGTGTTGTGTGTCCAACAGTTTCTGCTCAGGGCTTTGAACTGGATAACCTGTATCTCCACTTCTTCGTGGATCTTCCTAAAGGTATGGACAGTGATGTCAGTGTATAGCTGTTAGTGATAGAATGCCAGGTCCCCTAAAGGTATGGACAGTGATGTCAGTGTATAGCTGTTAGTGATAGAGTACCAGGTCCCCTAAAGATGTGGACAGTGATGTCAGTGTATAGCTGTTAGTGATAGAATACCAGGTCCCCAGGTGTGGACAGTGATGTCAGTGTATAGCTGTTAGTGATAGAGTACCACGTCCCCTTAAGGTATGGACAGTGATGTCAGTGTATAGCTGTTAGTGATAGAGTACCAGGTCCCCTAAAGGTGTGGACAGTGATGTCAGTGTATAGCTGTTAGTGATAGAATACCAGGTCCCCTAAAGGTGTGGACAGTGATGTCAGTGTATAGCTGTTAGTAATAGAGTACCAGGTCCCCTAAAGGTATGGACAGTGATGTCAGTGTATAGCTGTTAGTGATAGAATACCAGGTCCCCTAATGGTATGGACAGTGATGTCAGTGTATAGCTGTTAGTGATAGAATACCAGGTCCCCTAAAGGTGTGGACAGTGATGTCAGTGTATAGCTGTTAGTGATAGAATACCAGGTCCCCTGAAGATATGGACAGTGATGTCAGTGTATAGCTGTTAGTGATAGAATACCAGGTCCCCTAAAGGTATGGACAGTGTTGTCAGTAATGTATAGATGTTAGTGATGGAATACCAGGTCACCTGAAGGTATGCAAAGTGTTAGAAGTGATGTATAGGTGTTAGTTATAAAATCCCTGGTCCCCTTCAGGTATGCAAAGTGTGTTCTCAGTGTATAGGTACATGTATAATGTCATCAGAAGCGTACAGGTATTGATGATACAGTACTGCTAGATGTGTGTAAAGGTACACATGTGATGTCATGTACAATAAACAGGTAGTGGAGATACTGTGCTAAGGCAGATAGGTCACAGTGTGAACCTGGTACACAGGTGTTAGTGATATTGTGATCACAGTGAAACATGTCTGCAGAGACCCTCCAAGTGAAGATTGTCTTATGTTGAAATTGTCTTCTAGAGACCCTCCAAGTGAAGATTATCTTATGGTGAAATTGTCTTCTAGAGACCCTCCAAGTGAAGATTGTCTTATGGTGAAATTGTCCTCTAGAAACCCTCCAAGTGAAGATTGTCTTATGTTGAAATTGTCTTCTAGAGACCCTCCAAGTGAAGATTATCTTATGGTGAAATTGTCTTCCAGAGACCCTCCAAGTGAAGATTGTCTTATGTTGAAATTGTCTTCTAGAGACCCTCCAAGTGAAGATTATCTTATGTTGAAATTGTCCTCTAGAGACCCTCCAAGTGAAGATTATCTTATGTTGAAATTGTCTTCTAGAGACCCTCCAAGTGAAGATTATCTTATGGTGAAATTGTCTTCTAGAGACCCTCCAAGTGAAGATTATCTTATGGTGAAATTGTCTTCTAGAGACCCAAGTGAAGATGATGTTATGGTGAAATTGTCTTCTAGAGACCCTCCAAGTGAAGATTATCTTATGGTGAAATTGTCTTCTAGAGACCCTCCAAGTGAAGATTATCTTATGGTGAAATTGTCTTCTAGAGACCCTCCCAGTGAAGATTATCTTATGTTGAAATTGTCTTCTTTTCTAGACTACGTCTGTTTTAACATTATGTTTATACCGCAGTCCTCTGAGATCCTCAGTCCAAGGGAAATCCACACTCACACCTACACACACAGTACACCAAGGCACACAAGAGTGTGTGCATGCTTGTGCACACACTTTCACACACACACACACACACACCGCGACACACACACACACACACACACACACACACACACACACACACACACACACATATATACAGACATGCATACACACACATACATGCAAACAAGTACATGCACACACACACATACACACACACATACACACACAGAAACACATACACACACAGACACACATACACACACACACACACACACACACACACACACACACACACATATGCAGATGCACAACTACTTGGGATTTTATATATATATGAATATATATGAATACATATATATATTCAAGAGGCTCGAAACAAGCTTGTTGATTTTAATATTTCATTTTAACAATATTTTTAACTAATATATATATATATATATATATATATATATACATACATAGTGTGTGTGTGTATGTGTGTGTGTGTGTGATAGACTGGTACGCAGACCGACAACAGCAGCTGGCGTGGGTGACGCAGACCTGTGCTACAAAGACAGTGGGCAGGGTGAGAGACACAGTTTCCTTGTTTACAGAGGGAGACACAGCCTTCCTTGTTTACAGAGGGAGACACAGCCTTCCTTGTTTACAGAGGAGACACAGCCTTCCTTGTTCCCACAGGGAGACATAGCCTTCCTTGTTTACAGAGGGAGACACAGCCTTCCTTGTTCCCACAGGGAGACACAGCCTTCCTTGTTCCCACAGGGAGACACAGCCTTCCTTGTTTACAGAGGGAGACACAGCCTTCCTTGTTTACAGAGGAGACACAGCCTTGTTTACAGAGGGAGACACAGCCTTCCTTGTTTACAGAGGGAGACACAGCCTTCCTCGTTTACAGAGGGAGACACAGCCTTCCTTGTTCCCACAGGGAGACACAGCCTTCCTTGTTCCCACAGGGAGACACAGCCTTCCTTGTTTACAGAGGGAGACACAGCCTTCCTTGTTTACAG
>CM031621.1:67650190-67729237 GCA_018398815.1 Conus ventricosus
TTGTTCCGATGTGTATTCATGATGTGTGACAGCATCAACGACCGCATCAGTGACCTGTTTTGTTTGGTTGTGTATTCATGATGTGTGATAGCATCAGCGACCGCATCAGTGACCTGTTTTGTTCGATAGTGTATTCATGATGTGTGATAGCATCAACGACCGCATCAGTGACCTGTTTTGTTCTGTTGTGTATTCATGATGTGTGATAGCATCAGCGACCGCATCAGTGACCTGTTTTGTTCCGATATGTATTTATGATCTGTGATAGCATCAACGACCGAATGAGTGACCTGTTTTGTTCTGTTGTGTATTCATGATGTGTGATAGCATCAACGACCGCATCAGTGACCTGTTTTGTTCCGATGTGTATTCATGATTGTGATAGCATCAACGACCGCATCAGTGACCTGTTTTGTTCTGTTGTGTATTCATGATGTGTGATAGCATCAACGACCGCATCAGTGACCTGTTTTGTTCCGATGTGTATTCATGATGTGTGATAGCGTCAACGACCGCATCAGTGACCTGTTTTGTTCCGATGTGTATTCATGATGTGTGATTGCATCAGTGACCTGTTTTGTTCGTTGTGTATTCATGATGTGTGATCGCATCAATGACCTGTTTTGTTCTGTTGTGTACTCACAGTATGACTTGTGATAGCAACACACACACACAAACCCACACACTTACTCATTCACTCACTCACTCACACACACACACTCACACACACACACACACACACTCACACACACACACACACACACACACACACACACACACTCACACACACACACACACACACACACACACACACACACACACACACACACAGAGTGCTGACTTGTGGTACAGTCTGTGTTCTGTTGTTCCAGACGAGCTGCCTCGCTTCCCCCTGATCCTGATCGAAGTTTTGTCAGTGGACACCTGGCACCGCTTCTACCATGAGGGCTACACCTCCATCCACATCCCTGCCTCTCCAGGTACATCTGTCGTCATTTATCCCCCCCCCCTCCCTCCCTTAACAACACTCCCTCCCTCCATTTACACCTCCATCCACATCCCTGCCTCTCCAGGTACATCTGTTGTAATTTACCCCCCCCCCCCCCCCTCCCTTAACAACACTCCCCCTCCATTTACACCTCCATCCACATCCCTGCCTCTCCAGGTACATCTGTTGTAATTTACCCCCCCCCCCCCCCCCTCCCTTAACAACACTCCCTCCCTCCATTTACACCTCCATCCACATCCCTGCCTCCCAGGTACATCTGTCGTAATTTACCCCCCACCTCCCACCCCCACTTAACAACACTCCCTCCCTTCATTTACACCCCCATCCACATCCCTGCCTCTCCAGGTACATCTGTCACGATATACCCCCCCTAACAACACTCCCTTCATTTACACCTCCATCCACATCCCTGCCTCTCCAGGTACATCTGTCACGATATAACCCCCCCCCCCCCCCCCTAACAACACTCCCTTCATTTACACCTCCATCCACATCCCTGCCTCTCCAGGTACATCTGTTGTGATATACCCCCCCCCCCCCCCCCCCCCCCCCCCCCCCCCTAACAACACTCCCTCCATTTACACCTCCATCCACATCCCTGCCTCTACAGGTACATCTGTCGTGATTCCCCCCCCCCCCTCTTAACAGCACTCCCTCCATTTACACCTCCATCCACATCCCTACCTCTGCAGGTACATCTGTCGTAATTTACCCCCCCCCCCCCCCCCCCCCCTTATCAACACTCCCTCCATTTACACCTCCATCCACATACCTGCCTCTCCAGGTACATCTGTTGTTATATGGATTTCCTGTTGTATGTTGTATCAGGACTCAGATTTCCTGTTGTATGTTGTATCAGGACTGATGATTTCCTGTTGTATGTTGTATCAGGACTCGGATTTCCTGTTGCATGTTGTATCAGGACTGATGGTTTCCTGTTGTATGTTGTATCAGGACTGATGATTTCCTGTTGTATGTTGTATCAGGACTCATGATTTCCTGTTGTGTCAGGACTGATGATTTCCATCATGTCTGTGGCCCAGTGTGGAGACCAGCACACGTGACTGTTGGAGGCCAGTGGGCAATTCCGTGGTGTCCAAGCTGAGGCGCTTCTTCGTGGGAGGGACCCCAGAGCTGGAAGACCCCACCTACATCTCTGTGCCCTCCACCTTTGATGTAAGCAGAGTGTGCCGTGGCACCTGTGTGCCTGTGCCAGGTGTGGAATGAATGACTGCTGTACTAACCCCAGGTGCTTACGCCCAGTGTGGTGATCAGTATAGATGTCGTTGAGGTGTCTACTTGCCTTAAAGGTTGAGGGAAGGAAGCACGGATGAATGGCAGGACTGGACAGTTGTCAGGGTTGAGGTGTGACGTCATGCCATGCTGCCAGCCCACTGGGGGCAGGAGGAGAACTGGTTGGAGGTTCTGGGCACAAGGAGTTTTGAGGACCTTGAGGATGTGGTGGCGCCCTCTGTGTTGTCTGACTGGCCTGGGGCAGGTCACTCTGCCCCAACAGAAGACGACAGTGGAAGGGCACCACCAGTCATGGCCTGACTGTACCCCTGTACAGTGTGAGGAGTTCAGGGCCGAAGTGTGTGTGGTGGAGTCTCTGGTCTGAAGACCTGCTTCTGGCTCTTACTGGAGTTCTTCCAACACACTGTGGATGAGAGCTCTCAGGGAAGATCTGACCTTACCAGACAGTTCAACACACTGTGGATGAGAGCTCTCAGGGAAGATATGACCTTACCGGACAGTTCAACACACTGGATGAGAGCTCTCAGGGAAGATCTGACCTTACCGGACAGTTCAACACACTGGATGAGAGCTCTCAGGGAAGATCTGACCTTACCGGACAGTTCAACACACTGGGTGAGAGCTCTCAGGGAAGATCTGACCTTACCGGGTTCAACACACTGGATGAGAGCTCTCAGGGAAGATCTGACCTTACCGGACAGTTCAACACACTGGATGAGAGCTCTCAGGGAAGATCTGACCTTACTGGACAGTTCAACACACTGTGGATGAGAGCTCTCAGGGAAGACATGTCAGTTTGTATGGGTTCAGATAATCTCACATGACAGTTAGTGTGGGTTCAGATAATCTCACATGACAGTTAGTGTGTGTTCTGCTAATCTCACATGACAGTTTGTGTGTGTTCTGCTAATCTCACATGACAGTTAGTGTGTGTTCTGCTAATCTCACATGACAGTTTGTATGGGTTCAGATAATCTCACATGACAGTTTGTATGGGTTCAGGTAATCTCACATGACAGTGTGGGTTCTGATAATCTCACATGACAGTTAGTGTGGGTTCTGATAATCTCACATGACAGTTACTGTGGGTTCTGATAATCTCACATGACAGTTTGTATGGGTTCAGATAATCTCACATGACAGTTACTGTGGGTTCAGATAATCTCACATGTCAGTTTGTATGGGTTCAGATAATCTCAAATGATAGTTTATATGGGTTCAGATAATCCTACTTGACAGTTTGTATGGGTTCAGATAATCTCACATAACAGGTTGTATAGGTTCAGATAATCTCAGTTGGTATGGGTTCAGATAATCTCACATGACGGTTTGTATGGGTTCAGGTAATCTCACATAACAGTTTGTATAGGTTCAGATAATCTCAGTTTGTATGGGTTCAGATAATCTCACCTGATAGTTTGTGTGTGTTCTGCTAATCTCACATGACAGTTTGTGTGTGTTCTGTGAATCTCACATGACAGTTTGTGTGTGTTCTGTGAATCTCACATGACTGTGTGTGTATGTTCTGCTAATCTTACCTGACAGTTTGTGCTTGTTCTGCTAATCTTACCTGACAGTTTGTGCTTGTTCTGCTAATCTCACTTGATAGTTTGTGTGGGTTCTGCTAATCTTACTTGACAGTTTGTGTGTTCTGCTAATCTTAATGATTTCACATGACAGTTTGTGTGTGTTGTGCTAATGATGTCATGTGACAGTTTGTGTGGGATGTACGAAGGATCTGACATTACAGTTTGTGTGGTTCTACTAGGGATCTGAAATGACAGTTTGTGTGGTTGTACTAGGGATCTGAAATGACAGTTTGTGTGGTTGTACTAGGGATCTGAAATGACAGTTTGTGTGGTTGTACTAGGGATCTGACATGACAGTTTGTGTGGTTGCACTTGGGGTTTCACATGTCAGTTTGTGTGGTTGTACTAGGGATTTGACATGACAGTTTTTGTGGTTGTACTAGGGATCTGACACGACAGTTTGTGTGGTTGTGCTAGGGATCTGACAGGACAGTTTGTGTGGTTGCACTAGGGATTTCATGTGTCAGTTTGTGTGGTTGTACTAGGGATTTGACATGACAGTTTGTGTGGGTGTACTAGGGATTTGGCATGACAGTTTGTCTGGTTGTACTAGGGATCTGACATGACTGTGTGGGTTGTACTAGGGATCTGACATGACAGTTTGTGTGGATGTACTAGGGATCTGATATGATTGTGTGGGTTGTACTAGGGATCTGACATGACAGTTTGTGTGGTTGTACAAAGGATCTGACATGACAGTTTGTGTGGTTGTACTAGGGATCTGACATGACACTTATGTTGTACTAGGGATCTGGCATGTCAGTTTGTGTGGTTGTACTAGGGATCTGGCATGTCAGTTTGTATGGTTGTACTAGGGATTTGACATGACAGTTTGTGTGGTTGTACTAGGATCTGACATGACACTTATGTTGTACTAGGGATCTGACATGTCAGTTTGTGTGGTTGTACTGGGGATCTGGGATATCAGTTTGTGTGGTTGTACTAGGGATCTGGCATGTCAGTTTGTGTGGTTGTACTAGGGATCTGACATGTCAGTTTGTGTGGTTGTACTAGAGATCTGACATGTCAGTTTGTGTGGTTGTACTAGGGATCTGACATGTCAGTTTGTGTGGTTGTGCTAGGGATCTGACATGACAGTTTGTGTGGTTGTACTAGGCATCTGACATGACAGTTTGTGTGGTTGTACTAGGGATCTCACATGACAGTTTGTGTGGTTGTACTAGGGATCTCACATGACAGTTTGTGTGGTTGTGCTTGGGATCTGACATGACAGTTTGTGTGGTTGTGCTAGGGATCTGACATGACAGTGTGTGTGGTTGTGCTAGGGATCTGACATGACAGTGTGTGTGGTTGTGCTAGGGATCTGATATGACAGTGTGTGTGGTTGTGCTAGGGATCTGACATGACAGTGTGTGTGGTTGTACTAGTGATCTGACATGACAGTGTGTGTGGTTGTGCTAGGGATCTGATATGACAGTGTGTGTGGTTGTACTAGGGATCTGATATGACAGTGTGTGTGGTTGTACTAGGGATCTGACATGACACTTATGTTGTACTAGGGATCTGGCATGTCAGTTTGTGTGGTTGTACTAGGGATCTAACATGACTGTTTGTGTGGTTGTACTAGGGATCTGACATGACCGTTTGTGTGGTTGTACTAGGGATCTGACATGACAGTTTGTGTGGTGTGTACTAGGGATCTGACATGACACTTATGTTGTACTAGGGATCTGGCATGTCAGTTTGTGTGGTTGTACTAGGGATCTGGCATGTCAGTTTGTGTGGTTGTACTTGGGATCTGACATGTCAGTTTGAGTGGTTGTACTAGGGATCTGACGTGTCAGTTTGTGTGGTTGTACCGGGGATTTGACATGACAGTTTGTGTGGTTGTACTAGGGATCTAACATGTCAGTTTGGTATACTTATTACTAGGGATCTGACATGACAGTGTGTGTGATTGTACCAGGGATCTGACATGTCAGTTTGTGTGGTTATACTAGCGATCTCACCAGACAGTGTGTGTGGTTCTAGGAATCTCATCTGATATGTGGTTGTAGGATGGATCTCACCTGACGGTATGTGTGTTTGTACTAGGTTCTGACATGACAGTGTGTGTGATTGTACCAGGGATCTCACCTGACAGTTTGTGTGGTTCTACTAGGGATCTCACATGACAGTGTGTGTGATTGTACCAGGGATCTCACCTGACAGTTTGTGTGGTTCTACTAGGGATCTGACATGACAGTGTGTGTGATTGTACCTGGGATCTTACCTGACAGTGTGTGTGGTTGTACTAGGGATCTCGTCTGACAGTGTGTGTGGTTGTACAAGGGATCTTGTCTGACAGTTTGTGTGGTTGTACTAGGGATCTGACATGACAGTGTGTGTGGTTGTACTAGGGATCTGACATGACAGTTTGTGTGGTTGTACAAGGATCTGACATGACAGTTTGTGTGGTTGTACTAGGATCTCACATGACAGTGTGTGTGGTTGTACTAGGGAACTCAAATGACAGTTTGTGTGGTTGTACTAGGATCTCACATGACAGTTTGTGTGGTTGTACTAGGATCTCACATGACAGTGTGTGTGGTTGTACTAGGATCTGACATGACAGTGTGTGTGGTTGTACCAGGGATCCCACCTGACAGTTTGTGTGGTTGTACTAGGGATCCCACATGACAGTGTGTGTGGCTGTGCTAGGGATCTGACATGACAGCGTGTGTGGTTGTGCTAGGGATCTGACATGACAGTGTGTGTGTTGTGCTAGGGATCTCACATGACAGTTTGTATGGTTTACTAGGATCTCACATGACAGTGTGTGTGTTGTACTAGGATCTGACATGACAGTTTGTTGGTTGCTAGGGATCTGACATGACAGTGTGTGGTTGCTACGGATCTGATATACAGCTGGTGTTGTACTGGTCTCACTGACAGTTTGTGTGGTTTCTAGGATCCATGACAGTTGGCTTGACTAGGACGCATGTACCTGACAATGTATGATGCATCCGTGTCAGTAGTGGTGTACAAGGGATTGTGTTGTGTTTGTGTGGTTGTTGGGTGTGTGTAAGTGTGTGTGGTTGTTTGGGATCTGTGGTTTGTGTGGTTGTTGTGTGTGATGAGTTTGTGTGTGGTTGTATGGTGTCATGACAGTGTGTGTGTGGTTTCTATGGAACTTACATGGACAGTTTGTGTGGTTGTGTGACTGGATGTACATTGGACATTTGTGTGGTTTACAGGATGTGTGACAGTTGTGTGGTCGGTACTTAGGAGAGACCATGACAGTGTGTGGTTGGTGTGTACAGGTCTGGACAGTTGTGTGGTGGCGGGAGCTAAATGAAGTAGTGTGTGCAGCTAGGATCTGTGACAGTTGTGTGGTTGTGCTAGGGTGTCAGTTGTGTGTGACATGATGTGTGTGTGGTAGAGCTTAGGAGATCCAGTGGACAGTTTGTATGGTTTGTATGGACATTGGTGCAGTGTGTGTGGTGTACAATGGTCTGATGACAGTTTGTGTGGTGTTGACAGTGCACTAGTGGATGACAGTGTGTGTGTGCGTTGTGTGACATGTGTATGAACGTTGTGTGTTGACTTGGGATTCACATGGACAGTTTGTGTGTGTGTAGGACAGTGCACTAGTGTTGGTTACAGTTGTGAGGACCACGGAGTGTAAGTCTGTCATGTTGTGCAGTGCAGTAGGTTGTACAGTTAGTGGTACAGGGGTGTGTGTGTTGTGGTGCGTGTGTGTGTGGTGGTGTGTGGTGGTGTGTGTGACGTGTTGTGTGTGTGTGATGTGGTGTGTGAGTGTTGTGTGGGTTGTGTGTGAAGTGTGTGTGTGGTGTGTGTGCAGTTTGTTACATTGGAACAGTGTGTGTGTGACAGTTATGTGTGACAGTTTTGTGTGACAGTTGTGTGTGAGGACAGTGTGTGTGTAGGACATTTGTGTGTTACAATGTGTGTGTACAGTTGTGTGTGACAGTGTGTGTGGTTGTGAAGGGGTGTAGAGGCTTTGACTGGATGAGACCAATGTGTGTGACAGTGTGTGTTTGACAGTGGTGTGTTGACAGTTGTGTGACAGTTGTGTGTGTGTGACGTGGTGGTAAGGTTAGGTTAAATGGGGAGACAGTACAGTGTGTGGACAGGGGTGTGTTACAGTTGTGTGTGTGTGACAGTGGTGTGTTAAGTTGTGTTGTGACAGTTGTGTGTTTTGACGTGGGTTAGAGGTTGTTGTGTACGACAGTTGGGTGTGACAGTGTGTGTGTGTGACAGGGTGTGTGACAGTGGTGTGTGACAGTGTGTGTGGCAGTTGTGTGTATGACATGGGTGTGTTGACAGTGGTGGTTGACAGTGTGTGTGACAGTGATGTGTGATGTAGGTTACAGTTGTGTGTGTGTTGGTAGGAACAGTGGTGTGTGACAGTTGTGTGTGCTGTGTGTGACAGTGTGTGTGTGACAGTGGTGTGTGACAGTGTGTGTGACAGTGTTGTGTGTGACATTGGTAGGTGACAGTTGTTGTAGTGTGTGACAGTGGTGTGTGACAGTTGTGTGTGCTGTGTGCAGAGCCTTCATGGAGAAGAAAGCCAACAAGAGAACTCTGGGCTCCATGATGGATCAGCTGGGGTGAGTCAGAGTCCCCCTCTGTCCACATCTCCCCCAGCCTGTGGATGTGTGTGTGTGGTGTGTGTGTGTGTGATGTGTGTGTGTGTGTAAATGATGTGTGTGTGTGTGTGTGTGTGTACATGTCTGTGTGTTTTGTGTAAGTTGTGTGTGTGTGTATGTGTCATGTCTGTGTGTGTGTGTGTGTGTGTGTGTGTGGTGCACATGTGTGTGTGTGGTGACATGTATGTGTGTGTGTGTGTGCATACATGTGCATGTGTGTATAGGTGTATGTGTGTGTGTATACATTGTGTATATACATGTATGTGTGTGTATGTACTTGTATGTGTATATACATGTATGTGTGTGTGTGTGTGTATATAAGCACAAGTTTATTTTCATTAGGTATTTTTGTAATTGATACTGTTACAAAGGTCATCAGTAGTGAACTGTTTGGACAATAAACAATGCAGTGGTGTGTTTCTTGTGTGCATGCTAGTGCCTGTGTGTGACTTGAGGCGTGAGTGATGGTGTGTGTGTTGTAGCTGATTGTCTGTGACAATTGACATGCTGTGGTCCTGTGTGTGACTTGAGGCGTGAGTGATGGTGTGTATGTTGTAGCTGATTGTGACAATTGACATGCTGTGATCCTGTGTGTGACTTGAGGCGTGAGTGATGGTGTGTGTGTTGTAGCTGATTGTGACAATTGACATGCTGTGATCCTGTGTGTGACTTGAGGCGTGAGTGATGGTGTGTGCGTTGTAGCTGATTGTGACAATTGACATGCTGTGGTCATGTGTGTGACTTAAGGCGGGAGTGATGGTGTGTGTGTTGTAGCTGATTGTGACAGTTGACATCCTGTGATCCTGTGTGTGACTTAAGGTGGGAGTGACGGTGTGTGTGTGTTGTAGCTGATTGTGACAGTTGACATGCTGTGATCCTGTGTGTGACTTCAGGCATGAGTGATGGTGTGTGTGTTGTAGCTGATTGTGACAGTTGACATCCTGTGCTCCTGTTTCCAGGATCTCTGCCATGCAGGCCAACATCACCAGTGTCCTGGGTAAGTCTGCAGTCCACAGTGCCACTGCTGGGTCATAGCCCACAGGACTGGTTTGCCCTGGTTCTCTTCTTCAGCCTCCTCCCCTCAGCAGTTGTCTGACCAGTGCACAATGCATTGATGAGGATGAAGGGCTCTGGCCAGTCACATGATTGATGTCATCTTATTTGCTTCTGGAAGTTACAGTTCAAAGTGCCACAGCTGTTCAGAATCTTTGTTTCCTTGATTGATCTTGCAGTAAGATTTCAGATTTTAACCTTCCCGACGACTGCTAAAACTTTTCACATTTGTTGACTGTGGGTTGTTCAGACACCCATCCTTTCCATAGAGGCATTTTGTTACATATACTCAATCACCAGCTGTGGGTGGTTAAAACACCCTTCCTCTCTGTAGAGGACTATATGCCACTTATCCTCATTCGGCGACTGTGGGTGGTTAAAACACCCTTCCTCTCTGTAGAGGACTATACGCCACTTATCCTCATTCCGTGACTGTGGGTGGTTAAAACACCCTTCCTCTCTGTAGAGGACTATACGCCACTTATCCTCATTCGGCGACTGTGGGTGGTTAAAACACCCTTCCTCTCTGTAGAGGAAATTATGCTATAAATCCATACTTTGCCAGTGTGGATGGTTGATTATAATGAAGCACTCTTTCTCTCTGAACAGAACTTCCTGTTACAATATTTCTGGACTTAAAGCAGGTTGAACCATCCACATGTGGCAGACAGCATGCAGGTCTATGCACACACACTCACACACACGCACTAAGTAGAGAGAGAGAGAGGAGAGAGAGAGAGAGAGAGAGAGAGAGAGAGAGAGAGAATGCACACACACAGGAGAGAGAGAGAGAGAGAGAGAGAGAGAGAGAGAGAGAGAGAGAGAGAATGACACACACGGAAGAGGGAGAGAGCACAGAAGAGAGATGCATGTCAACCTGTATGCAGGTAGTAACATTCACACTTGTGAAAGCGCGCACACACACACACACACACACACACACACACACACACATACTGTGCCATCAGGTCATTTATAATTGTCAAATTTCATGCATAATGCCAGCAGCTGAACACACAAGGGCTACGAACCCTTAATTATCCATTTCCAAGAATGTTTCAGTAATTGGTGATCAGAAGCAGGAACCTACAATAAACACATAAATTTACATAGGTAACGAAAATTAGTGTCAACATGCAGATTTTTTTTTTGATTTTTTTTAAAGCCAGAGAACCAAGAAGCATTTTTGCACAAGTTTCGGCATATGTACCGAAAAAAAAAGAAATCTTATGCACAAACAGACATCTCTCTCTCTCTCTCTCTCTCTCTCTCTCTCTATATATATATATATATATGTTAAATAATATTAAAAAGGAAGGTTAAAACTCTACAAATTTGTTTCGAGCGTGTTGCGCTGTCATCAGGATGTCTCTGGCCCGCCCACCGCCGATGTTATATAGCGTGTGGGCTCCCGTTTTGCGGTTGTTTGCACGTGCGGGTTGGCTGCACGTGTTTTTTGGGGGGCTTTCAGATTTTTATTTTGGGTGTGTTCACTAACAACGATTTCCATTTATGCCTGCAGTTGTTTACTATTTCTGTTTTGGTGTTTAAAGTTGCAAAGTGTGGTTTGCATAGTATTAACCATTTTTCAGTTAAACATAGGTTGCACCTTTTTGAAACATTGCTGTATGGTGATGCTCTTTTTATGATTTTCCAGGATATATTGTAGCTTGTATTTGCGTCTTTAAGTTTCCAGATATATTTGCTCAGTTCTGTTTGGTTTTTATATTTTTCTTTATTAAATGACTGTTTATGGTTTGCATATCTGGTTTTGAAGTGGTTTTCAGTGATCCCTATGTATGTTTCTTTTTCATTTTCTGATGTTACAGTAGCCTGGTATACAATGTTGTTGTGAAGACATTTATTGTTTAGTGGGCACTGCTCCTTTCTGGTGCAATTGCAAGATTTCCTTTCTTCACCCTTCTTTGCTGTGTTGATTTTCATTTTGTTGGATGCGTCAATCAGGTTATTGAGGTTGGGCATACATGAGTACGATAGTTTGACAGTGTTTTTGTTAAATATTTTGGACAGTTTGTGTTCTTTTGGAAATGAAGTTGTTAGGATTTTGAAGAATTCTTTCCCTATGTTTGTTTTGAGTTTCCCGTCGTAACAAACATAGGGAAAGAATTCTTCAAAATCCTAACAACTTCATTTCCAAAAGTACACAAACTGTCCAAAATATTTAACAAAAACACTGTCAAACTATCGTACTCATGTATGCCCAACCTCAATAACCTGATTGACGCATCCAACAAAATGAAAATCAACACAGCAAAGAAGGGTGAAGAAAGGAAATCTTGCAATTGCACCAGAAAGGAGCAGTGCCCACTAAACAATAAATGTCTTCACAACAACATTGTATACCAGGCTACTGTAACATCAGAAAATGAAAAAGAAACATACATAGGGATCACTGAAAACCACTTCAAAACCAGATATGCAAACCATAAACAGTCATTTAATAAAGAAAAATATAAAAACCAAACAGAACTGAGCAAATATATCTGGAAACTTAAAGACGCAAAAACAAGCTACAATATATCCTGGAAAATCATAAAAAGAGCATCACCATACAGCAATGTTTCAAAAAGGTGCAACCTATGTTTAACTGAAAAATGGTTAATACTATGCAAACCACACTTTGCAACTTTAAACACCAAAACAGAAATAGTAAACAACTGCAGGCATAAATGGAAATCGTTGTTAGTGAACACACCCAAAATAAAAACCTGAAAGCCCCCCAAAAAACACGTGCAGCCAACCCGCACGTGCAAACAACCGCAAAACGGGAGCCCACACGCTAATAACATCGCGGTGGCGAGCCAGAGACATCCTGATGACAGCGCAACACGCTCGAAACAAATTTGTAGAGTTTTAACCTTCCTTTTTAATATTATTTAACAAATGTTGCTCCCCAAGGGGTCGAGCACTTTAAAAGTCATTTAGGCTTTTTAATTATATTCATCTATATATATATATAAATATATATATAATATATATAATATGTGAATATCTTGTCAACATCAGCTGATCAAGAACTTCTACAAATAAAATAGAGAGTACGCCAACCAACTAAAGTCATGAACTTTTGCGAGTGAAACACATTTCAAATGTTCTCATCAAATCAACAAAAACGGACCTGTCATCTCATGCTTGTGTTCGTTGTTTCATGAGAATGCACATGTTTCGCAGAGTGAGTGGAGATGTTCTTACACAACCAGTTCTTACACATTGAACAGGCAAAGTTGTTTTCACATCTTTCTTGTATGGACACTTTCCGCAACGTCCTTGCTTTTTGCGTCCTGTGGGCTTCTGTTCCAGTTCCTTTTTTCCCTTTCTTCCATCTTTGATTTATTCTCTGTCTTCTTTGAAGGCTGTCTTGGTGAGCCCTTTCCTTTCTTGGAGTCTGATGGTTTGTTTGAACTTTTTTCTTTGGACCCCTCTTCAGCACCTGCACTTTTTCTCTTCCGGCTTGTTGGATTGTCGTCTGTCACAAGCTGTGCCTCGTGACCCTCCGCCAAATGACCTAGGGCAGATTGGATGGTCACTTTCAGTGCTCTGGAGTGAAATGGGATTGCCAAGCGCAATGGAGGTGTCTAGCACAGAGTTGTTCCGCCACTGTAAGGATAAATTTCCACCTGGCATCTCTGACAGAGTACTGGTCCTCTGGAAATTTCAGCATCCAAATGCAGCGTGCTGCTATTGTTGCAAGGTCAAGCAGATTGAAAAACATTACCATTGGCCATCGTTGGGTTTTCCGCTGGTTGTGCATGCATGGGCAAGTTTGTCCATTGCATCGACAGCTTCCTTTGTGGAATGTAGAATGTGATCATTTCTGGTTTGTTTTTTTTGTTGCATTCAGATCAATTTTGCCCTCCTTGTGCATTGTACTGAGGACAACCACACTTTTCAACCTCTTGGTCTGGTAGAACACAAGCGTGCCATCATGACGGAAGGCAAATTCTGACTCATGCAGTTGGAGACGTGACTTTGCTTTGAACTCCTCTGGCAGAAATCGTTTGTTCTGTCGAACAGTTCCAACACATGTCAGCCCTTTGTTTTTCAGTGTCTGAGCCAGCTCTAGATCTGTGAAATAATTGTCACAGGTGATGTTGCGACCCGTGTTCAAAAAGGGCTCTGCAAGATCCAGAGCAGTTTTACGCCCCAGATGTTGTTGTCTCTCTGTGCCTTGTTTACCCAGGTAAGGAATTCCGTACACTGGGAAATTGTTCTCAGCATCTGCTAGCCAAAAAATCTTTATGCCATAACGATCTGGCTTTGAGGGCAAATACTGAAGAAAGGACAACGCCCCTAAATGTGAACCAGTTGTTCATCAACGGTCAGAAGAGGACCAGGCACATAGTACTTGTGCAAATTGTTCTGAAAAGAGTCCCAGACGTCCCTGAATGGGGCAAAGATGTCTCTGGCATCGCCTGTGTGAGCGGGTCTCCTTGTCATCAAACCTCATGTAAGTCAGCAGGTCTATGAAGCGCTGACGACCCATTGTTGCTTTTACCATTGGGTTTTCCATAGAAGGAATCCCAGATTCTTTCAGTGCCCAGCATGCTCTGTTTCTCAGCACCGAGAAGCAACAAGCAGCCGATGAGTGCTGTGATTTCACAGCTGTCCTGTCACTTCCACTGCTTTTTGTGCAACAAGCAGCCGATGAGTGCTGTGATTTCACAGCTGTCTGTCATCTTCCCACTGTTTTTTGTGGACTCGTTAGCTTCTTTGTTTGTGTTTTCCACAATCCTGTCAATGATCCCTTTGTCTGAAATGAACAGACAGAATGTGGTATCATATTACTGATAAGGAATGTTGCCTTTCTGGACTCAGCACCTCACTGTTTGAGACTGCTACCAATGTTCCAGTCTGTTGCCATGGCAACAGCAGCACGATGTATAGTGAAAGGGAAGGGTGTCTAAAAACACCCACAGTCATGGATAGGGATAAGTTGACTTTTTCAGTCTATGAGTGTAAGGTGTCTAAAAACACCCACAGTCAACTAATAGGAATATACAGAATTTTCATTCTGATAAAGTATGGGTGTCTAAACCACCCACACTCAACAAATAAGGGTATTTCAGCTTAATTGTTTGTTTGTTTGTTTATTTTCAAAGTTTTACGGTTCTGTTTGGAGTATGTGGTGTGAAATGAAAAAGTTGATAGCTATTGAAATTTTAGGTAAATATCTTGATTAGATTAAAAGTTATCGACAATTTAATGGCAGCCAGGGTGTTTTTTACACCCACAGTCATCGGTGAAGGTTAATTGTGCCTGGTACACTTTTATACCCACAATTTAAGTTTAAGAAAGGCATTGCGGTTTGTTCTGAGATTTTTGTTACAACCAATCCATTTCTTATCATTCCAGTTACTTTTGGTAGTAATTAAATCAAACAGTTGATGCCAAAAATGCAGAAAAGCTTCCATATCTACTGAGATTTCTTTGTAGCTTTGGAGGTTACACCGAGAATCATCACAACAAATGATATGTAACATATTTGGGTGATGTTTGAGAGGCTTTCTTTAATTTGATATGTGTGTGTGTGCACAACAAATGATATGTAACATATTTGGGTGATGTTTTGAGAGGCTTTCTTTAATTTGATATTGTGTGTGTGTGTGCACAACAAATGATATGTAACATATTTGGGTGATGTTTGAGAGGCTTTCTTAATTTGATATTGTGTGTGTGTGTGCACAACAAATGATATGTAACATATTTGGGTGATGTTTGAGAGGCTTTCTTTAATTTGATATTGTGTGTGTGTGTGTGCACAACAAATGATATGTAACATATTTGGGTGATGTTTGAGAGGCTTTCTTTAATTTGATATTGTGTGTATCAGTAAGTTGCGAGTTTCCAAACTAAAACATTGTCGGATCAGCCGAAACATTGGCAGCACAGAGCAGGCATACAGCATGACCATCAGATTGGGACTGTCACTGTTTTCAGATGCATTCAAGCGTGCACGTTTGAAGATGATGCAGGGCGAGAGAGGCAGCGACACGAGAGCTGTTGAAAGACATTGAGAAGAAAAATGAGGGGGTCAGGTTCCCTCTGTAGCTGGCAGCGTTGGAATGACAGTGGGAAGAGAGAGAGAGAGAGAGAGGGGGGGGGGGGGGGGGGGGGGGGGGGGGGGGGGGGGGGGGGGGGGGGGGGGGAGTGTGCATTTGTCATCCTGGTTCTTTGGATCAGCTGTGACAGCAGCTAGTGGATCCACTGCCCTTTGCTTTCTGTTCTGCTGGTTGATGAAACAGCGTGAAATTCTCTCACCCTCCAGCTCCCTGTTCTGCTGGTTGATGAAGTTCTTCACCCTCTCAGCTCCCGTTCTGCTGGTTGATGAAGTTTCTTCACCCTCTCAGCTCCCTGTTCTGCTGGTTGATGAAGTTACTTCACCCTCCTCAGCTCCCTAGCCAACCATCACAGCCAGCATTCCATGCCTGCCAGCCTGTGCAGGGGTGTGTGTGTGTGTGTGTGTATGCTTGTGTGTGCATGTGTGTGTGGAAGTGTGTGTGCATGTGTGTGTGCTTGTGTGTATGCTTGTGTGTGTGCATGTATGTGTGGAAGTATGTGTGCTGGTAGTGTGTGTGCATGTGTGAGTGGTGGTGTGTGTGAAGTGTGTGCATGTATGTGTGGAAGTGTGTGTGCATGTGTGTGTGGAAGTGTGTGTGCATGTGTGTGTGTGCATGTGTGTGCGGAAGTGTGTGCATGTGTGTGTGTGGAAGTGTGTGTGCATGTGTGTGGGAAGTGTATGTGTGTGTGGAAGTGTGTTGTGCATGTGGTGTGGAAGTGTAATGTATGTGTGGAAGTGTGTGTGCATGTGTGTGTGGAAGTGTGTGTGTATGTGTGTGGAAGTGTGTGTGCATGTTGTGTGGAAGTGTGTGTGCAGTGTACGTGTGTGTGGAAGTGTGTGCATGTGTGTGTGAAGTGTGTGCATGTGTGTGTGGAAGTGTGTGCATGTGTGTGTGCAGGTGTGTGTTTGTGTGCATGTGTGTGTGTGGAAGTGGGTGGGTGGGTGCAGATTTGGGTGAAGGAAGTGGTGGCGGTGGGGCTGAAGTGGATGATCGGAGAGAGCCAATTCTCATTGTTTTGTGTCATGGTTAGAGCAGACTGCCTCATTAATGCGCTGTTGTCATGTACATTGTTGTGATAATTCTCCGTCCATACGTTGGGTACACCAGGGACATGGAGGGACCCTTGCAGGACAGATCTGTATGATTGGCTCTGCTGCTATTGTGTCCGTCTTAGCATGTGTGCGTGTTTTGTCAACATATATGTGTGGTGTGTGTTTGTTTTGTTAGAATATGTCTGTGTGTGTGTGTGTGTGTGTGTGTGTGTGTGGTGCGTGTATGTCCATGTATGCACTTTCTGGTGAGAATGTGTTGTTTGTGTCACTGTCCATCTATTTGTCACATGTGTGTTTTGTATGTATTCGTTGTGTGTTTCTCGTTTGTGTGTACACACAATGTAGTTAATTGTGGAGATGTTAAAGTGATCATGTGTTGAGGGCGTGACGAGCAGTGGATGATTGATGCACGTGAGTGAAAAATGTCAAGAAGTCAGCTGATCTGTGGGGATTGAAAAATGTCAATAAGTCAGCTGATCTGTGGGGATTGAAAAATGTCAGTAAGTCAGCTGATCTGTGGGGATTGAAAAATGTCAACAAGTCAGCTGATCTGTGGGGATTGAAAAATGTCAGTAAGTCAGCTGATCTGTGGGGATTGAAAAATGTCAACAAGTCAGCTGATCTGTTGGGATTGAAAAATGTCAGTAAGTCAGCTGATCTGTGGGGATTGAAAAATGTCAACAAGTCAGCTGATCTGTGGGGATTGAAAAATGTCAACAAGTCGGCTGATCTGAGGGGATGCTATAGAGCAAATGAGCCTGCTTGGAATAAGTAGTGTGGACTGCAATTCTGTATGCATTATATAGATATACTTTGGTGGGGGTTGGGTTCTGGGGCATATGTATGTGTTCAGGGGTGGGAGAGGCTTGGGGTGGGTGGGTGTGGGTAATGGGGGTTGGAAGAGAATAAAGCTTGCTGTGATTGATGAACCTGCATGGCATACAGGGAAAAATGATTATCATACTGTATTTGAATATTGGCATGTGCATGTATGTGTGTGAATTTGTACAAATGCTGTGAGAGAAAAGATCATTAGGAATAATATACTATGCAACTTTTTTTTTCAAATACGTATATAACTAAGTAATAAATGTCATTCATGTAATGAGAAAGGAGAGCCCAATTAGAGGATGGTTTATGGGTATTTGTTGTTTATTTCCAGTGTATGAATAAACCCGACAGATTATTTTCATGTTATGCAAACTTTGTAAGGGAACTTAGTTTCCAGGGTTCTTGTGAAAAACAAAGAAAATGTCAATCTTCATGAATTATCTTCTGTGTTTGTATTATGGGAGCAACGACTTTGAACAGACTCCACAAATTATCAGACTCACTCACATTTCAAAACGGAGAACAGAGAAGATAAAAACTTCCAGACAGAAGAAAATCACCATACTGCACAACATACTGATGAATACACATAAAACAAAGAGAACATTGACAAACGTTTTACTGGAAGGTAAATGGTTGTGAACACAAGCTGCCATGTAAAGAAATATGCTGTACATCACACAGTCGACCTGTCAAACTTCAAACAACAGTAAAATTGGTTACAGTAAAACTATGGGTGAGTTCAGCAAATGTAAACAGGAATCTTTTTTTCCTTCAGATCGGTCCAAGTCTGTTATATCTTGGCTCTATTTCTAGGATCATCCTGTACGAGGATGCTACTGGCGTGTGAATTTGAAAAACAGTTTGAGACATTAACCTTTACGTCGGTAGTTGCGACATAAGTGGCACCATTGCATCATGGCCGTCACTGGCTGTCACGACATAAGTGGTCTGTAGGGTGAGCCTTGCAAGCCTAGTTTCACTGACACACACAGATACGAAACTATGGCTCAGTGACAAACTAATTTGCCTGAATGACAGAGAGCCCAGGAACATGGATATTCAGCGCTTCAGCCTGCTTTATGGTTTGTAGCAGCTTGTAATACACAGGGCGACTCGACTCGTCTGGAGAAACAAAAATGGCAGTGCCAAAAGGAGAACATGATAGAACTTGTCAGATGTTTTTGCTGAATTTCTTGTGGAAAAAGCAAGTGAAGAATATATTGACATCTTTAATGAACTGTGTGTGGTGGGTGTTAGTTTTGATCAGATCAAGCACCATGTAATGGTGATTTTGAGATTGACACAGACAATGACTGGATGAGTGCCTAAGGGTGAGGGGAATCTCAAGATGCCATTCAGTGTGGAGGAAAAACTCAGTGTAGAGCTTCCACATGATCCTAAACCTTTCAAACGTAAACGAGGACAGTGTGGGCTAACTATTACATTTGTTGATAGTGACCTTTTTTTTGTGTGTGCGTGTGTGTTATCAGCACATGATTTTAATGCAGGGTTCCTACAGACTCCAAAGAACAAAATTCAAGGGTTTTCAAGCAGATTCTAAAAAAAATCAAGGCTGCAATACATGTGTAAAAACTGACGAAGTTACAAATTATCCCCCTTGGTTAAACAGCAGACCGCAATCTGGGATCATGACGATGTTGTAAAATTTAGTTTTTAAATAATTTTTCATCAACATGAATGCAATAAAAAAATCAAACTGCCATTTGCATGGCTGCCACTATCCTCAAGTCCTTAAGCCTGAAAATTGGATCCAGAAATTCCGCAGGCCTGAAACCTCGATTTTCTGAAATCCTCAGACCTGAAACCCAAATGTCCTGGCCTAAACCTAAATTCCAACGCTGTCCAATATAAAACAAAACAAAAACCTCTGTTCAATCTGAATATTTTTTTCATAGATTTTGTTACTCCATTTTCATTGTCTTCCCGAACATGGTCCTTATGTCAGCATCGACCAATGTCCTTTTGCGATTGTTTTTTTTGTTGCTGCGACTGTGATGAAATTTCAATGCAAGGAAGGCATGCTACAAAATGGTTTGGTCTCCAAGTTCTCTCTGGAAGGTCCTTGCCATTTAATCTAGTCCACATAATTCCGTACACAGGCTGTGATGATGGCACTTCTTGATGTGGCGGGATCAGACGATGCAGGTCTTTCCTGACACTGTGTCCTCCATACTCTGGGTATACGGAGAAGACAGGTACTTGCAGGATGTTGGCAACAGAACACACCTCCCACATACCCATGTATGTCCCACTGACAGCAATAGCTCGCACTTCTTTTCTAAATATACTGCTTATCGTGTCTGTGGTGAGTTCTTCCAAACAGTAATGATCTGAATACTGTGCATAGACTTTTGAATGATCTCTATCTGCCAGATAAGTCTCTTCATTCAGCACGAGTTCCAAGACAATTCTGACCCGCATTTCCACGTGAAGATCCTCTGTTCCACTACATAACAAGGAGGCAACTCGTGGTAAGCAATTACCATCTCCACATATCATGACTGGCACAAGATTGGGCCCGTCAGCTGGATAGAGTTCATGAGCTTTCAAGTCTGCCTCATAATCAGATGATGTGAGATTAGGTTTGCATGTTAGGCCATGAACTAACAGTGTGCTGTACTTCCCTGGCAATGTCTTCAATCTCTTTGAAATTTGCTGCTCGCTGAATTCTCTGTTGAAGCTGACTGAAGAAGGTCTTCCTTTCAATAGGAACAGTGCTTGTAGAGGAGCAGGTGGACTGTGACTGCTTCCCACTGGATGAGGAGGAGGAAGAGGAGGAGGATTGGGAAGAGGTGGAAGGTGGCTGCTTCCCAATAGAGGAAGTGGAGGAGGTTGGCTCCTTTTCAAGGGAGGAGGTGAAGGAGGTGGAGGTGGAGGGTGGCTGTTTCCCAATGGAGGTATGGGTGAAGGAGGAGGAGGTGGAGGGTGGCTGTTTCCCAATGGAGGTATGTGTGAAGGAGGTGGAGGTGGAGGGTGGCTGTTTGCCTATGGAGGTATGCTTGAAGGAGGAGAAGGTGGAGGGTGGCTGTTTGCCTATGGAGGTATGCTTGAAGGAGGAGGAGGTGGAGGGTGGCTGTTTTCCTATGGAGGTATGGGTGAAGGAGGAGGAGGTGGAGGGTGGCTGTTTCCCAAAGGAGGAAGTGGAGGAGGTTGGCTTCTTTCCAAGGGAGGAGGTGGAGGGGGATGTGGAGGGTGGCTGTTTCCCAATGGAGGTGGAGGAGGAGGGGGAGGGGAGGGTGGCTGCTTAAGAGCAGACTTTTCCCATACCCTGCATGCAGATATCTTCTGAAGAGCCTCATGGTACCGCTCTCTGCTTGTTTTCACTGCTTTCTTCATGCTTTGAGCAACGGGCATTGTTGTCGCCTTGTGTTTTGTGGCATCAGTCTTTGCTTGATCTGGGCAAGAGCTTCATAATTTTCCACTGTCAATGATGTTCTATCTTCTTCCACAATGTCTCCCATGATGTTAAAGCTGCTTTCAACAAGAGGCCCACTGAAGATGGTCAGAACAGCTTTCACCAGTCGGCTCAAGATAGGATATCGCTCTTGTCCTCGGTGATCTTTCATAACCATTATCTTAGACCACCAGTCACTGTCGATCCTGAAGGCCTTGCTGTCTCATCAGCAGGGAGTAGCTTATCTGGTCATCACATCCATATTTCTTGATCTCTCCGTCCAGTTTGCCGAGATCTCTAGTTGGGACAACATTAGGCAGTGCTTGTGCAATGGCCATTAAGGAATGCGCCGTTCCTTCACTTCTTTGCAGCCCAGGATCAAGTGCAGCAAGATTAATCAGAGTCTTGTTGATTATCGGTAGTTTCATCAGAGCAGACCTGCCTACCTCATGTTATGCTCATCAGTAATAACCACAGAGATTTTCAGTAATTTTGCATTTTCCTTCAGTAATTCCACGGACGCGTAATACACGGCGTTTTTGAACAAATAATGTGTACAAAACTCCAACTACATTTTTAACATTTTAACAAAAAATATAAACAGTAAAAAAGGAACAAAAACAACAAAGCAGAATTAAAATACCTTGGGATGATGGCTGATGACAGACTCAGGACAGGAGTTTCAGGTCAATTCAAAGGTGATATACTTGACAGTTTGTAACTTACACAGCAGTCACCACAGATGACACCACTGATGAAGAACCTAATGTACAACCCCCCCTCCCCCCCCCCCCCCCCCCCCCCAAAAAAAAACCTACAAAAATGTGTGTGTGTGTGTGTGTGTGTGTGTGTGTGTTGCACTAAGCCTTGTATTGTGCCTGAGAGATTGCTGAGTCTGGAAACATCCTTTTCATTTTCGCCACTATCTTGTCAGCACAGCTCAGGGACAAGTTGTTTCCGCAGATCAGCTCACACAACAGTCTTTCTGCGTTGGTGATCTTCCGTGTGTGGGTCTGACGGCTGCTCTCGCTGGATTTCGTAAACAACGATGTGATCTTCTGACTGGAGGCACTGGCAGCTGTCTCTTTGTGCATTTTCCCCGAGATATGGCGCTTGCAGTCATTTGCTCCCCCATGTCCGATGGAGAAGTCTGAATTGCACACCGAGCAGTATACAAATCCAGGTCCATGTTTTTTGGATTGCAAAAGACAAGGCCAAGTCCGCGTGTATTTACTTCGGAACACTTGCTTCTTCGCCTTCTTCCGTTGTGGCACAGTGGTTTTCGAACCCTCGTCGTCGGTTTCATGCAAACGTTTAGAAGATTTCTCCGCCATTTTCACAATCGCCGGCAAAAAATCGGTTGAAACTTTGTCTTACAATGGCTGAACAAAAGGCTTCGAATGGCGCGCACAGATGTGATGGCGCGTCGTGTTGGCCCACAGCACCACATTGACCATCGCAAGTTCCGAACCATCTGTGTTTCGGCTTGAGTCAAGGGAATTTAAACTCTGTGGTCTCGGAAAGGTCTAGCAGTCGACAATTTTTCGAGTCTGGAATTTGCGTAGTTTTTCAATTTTCTTTTCCGTAATTTCGCACGGAAAATCGTACCTCCGTAATGGGGGGTTAATTTCCGTAAGATTACGGACGATACGGAAGGGTAGGCAGTCTGTCAGAGCCTTTGAACCTGCTTTGTAGGCAGATCGCAAGGTGGTGAAGAATGTTGGCATCCATGTATGTTTTGCCTTGTCCCTCCAGCACATGAAAGTGAGAATAGCAATACTCCCCCACACCAAGCTGACTGTCTCTGAGCTGGGCATCTTCATTATCAATGTTCAAACTTGCAAGAGCTGTAGCATCCTCTTCAGGTATTGCTTCTGCTTTCAGAAACAGTGAATGGAAGTTTTTCACAAAATGAAATATCTCCCCGTGAAGCTTGTGTACCATGGTTTCACAAGTTGGAACAGCTGGCATATTCATCAAACTGCTTTAGAATCCCTCTGCATAGCTGTATTGCTATATTAGTCTGGGTTTTCTTGTTTATCAGATAGAGTAAAATCCGTTGTTTTCTATCAGAGCTGCTGGACGTGCATGTTCTGCTTTGCTGGTGCTGCGCATGAAGTATCCCCTTCACCTTCTTTGCAGACTCATCACTCACTCCCTGACTTGTGAAGATTTCATCGATTTGACCTCCAACTGTTCTTCTTTCTTCTGGTGTCAGAAAACATGAATAATAGACGAAAAGAGCCTCACTCAGTTCATCCAGTCTGTCAGCCACCTGCGCATTTGTAGGAATCTGAAAACCAAGTAGTTAAATCACAGATTTTATATAAACTGATACCAAAGAAAAGGGTCTGGGGAGATTATTGAAGAGTTGCGCCCCTTACCAAAGGGCTGCTGGACCCAAATATGGATGACAGTGGCAGACAGCAGATACAGAAGAGTCATGGCCATTTCTGTGCAGCAATCAACTTTACTAATGCTCAGTACAAACCAGTTTGTTGTAAAAAGTCCTTTTACCGATTCCCAAAGGACAAAGAGAGAAGTCTTATTATTACCGCAGTTTCCTTTTTAAAGCTAAAAAACTAACCCCGCTTGACACATAATCAGTAGGTCTACGTGTTTCTCTGCGAGGCCTAGATCCAGTTCGTTTTGACTGCTGCCGACAATGCGACACAGAAATGGCAGGAATCACATTGCTCAGGTCACTGCCGGTGCCCCCCTCCCCCCCTCCTCCCCGCCCCCCTCCCCAAGCTACTTTCAGTTTTGATTGACATCAATGCCAAGCTTTCTTTTTACCCTCTTCTTCAAACAGCTCTGCTCAGAACAACACGCAGTAAAAGACATAGATCTAACGTGACTGTCTCATTTAAAATACTCTACGGTATGCAATTGTAAACTTGCTGTTACGTTTGCTGTTTCATCTTCTTAAGCAAATGTTTATCAAACTAGATAAGATAAGATAATGTTGCTTATAAGCCCACCGACCTCAAAGTGGGCCACATCAGGGCTGGTTTATCAAACTAATACTAAGAGTAGGCCTAAAAGGGCCACATCAGGCTGGTTTATCAAACTAATACTAAGAGTAGCCTACAGTCGTTAAAAAAAATGAATAGCAAATTAATTGTGTGCATGCATGCATGTGTATATGTTGTCTGACAATTTGTGTGTGTGTCTGAATGTGTGTGTAGTGTATTATGTATCTGTAGTGTGGGTGTATGTGTTTGTGCATGCGTGCGTGCACATTTGCAGCATGTATGCATGGATATGTTCATATGTGCGCACGCGCGCATGTATGTGTGTGTGTGCGCGCAATCCATTTATAACGACATGTTTTCTTCATCTTTTAGGTGCGATGTCGGGATTCAGAATCTGAGACGGACAGAGGACAGAGACAAGGAGACAGAAGCAGACTGAGAGACAGGCCCCAAAAAGAACATAAACACAGAGAGAGAGAGAGAGAGAGTGAATAATTAGGCCTTTTCATTTAAAAAGGGGAGAGGGATTTTTTTTTTTCTTTAGGATTTAGACCTGAGCCGTGGGCTATTCTTGCAATTTGTCCTTAATTGTGCATGCGGGGTATATTTGTGTCACTCCAGTCCATCACCATTGGCACGAAAATAGCCTACTCTTTCCGAAGACTGGGAAGGGTTTACTTTTAGTTTACCGTATGGCAGATTTTTACTGTTAGCGCATGCATGCCAAACGAAGCCTCAGTTTTAGCCATCCTCAGGACCTAATTATGGGGGGTGGGATGGGGAGAGGGGAGAGAGAGAGAAGAAGGAAGAAGAAGAGGAAGAGGAAGAATAGGGGGTGGTAGAGGAGAGAGAGGGGGAGGGGGGAGGGGAGAATTTTGCGCGAGTTTAGATTGGGCCCCTAAAGCTAAGTAAACATAGCATGGAGTTAGGGCTAGAAACATTGAATAGCCTATGCAGATTTTACTAAAAGTAGGAAGTCAGCATGCATGAAATAGAATCATAGACCCATGGGAGGGGGGCCAGGGGGGGGGGGGGGGGGGGGGGGAGGGGGGGGGGGGGGGGGGGGGGGGGGAGGCAAAGAGAACAAATAAGGCTAAGTATGACTATGAGTCAAGGGCTTTTTAGTTTGCATGCTTGGTCTTTAACCCAAATATTGTCATCACAATGATTTTAACAAGACATACTTAATCAGTTAAAATGTTTTTAAAATAACGGCCAAAAAAATTGCCAGATCATGCCAAGGAGGGGTTTGTCCACTCTCTAGCCTGTGTTTTGTCCCTTCTGTAGTTTTGCTGTGACCTAGCCTAGCTTTGAGTGTCACTGTCTCATCATGCGGATTAAGTAGTAGGCCTACTACTACTAGTAGTAAGTACACAAGTAGTAAGTGGGATCGGCTAGGCTATGCGCCAGTTGGCTTGCGCCAGATGTTATCGGAACGACGGTTGTGTGGATAACACCGGGGAAAATGCTCTACTGTAGTGTTAAATTGATTTAGGCTATATAGAAAGTAATAGGCCTACATACCTGTTGGATATTGGTCGGATGAGAGCTTGCCCTTCTTGCCAAGATGTTCCTGGACGTTTTTGAACAAGGCACTTGCTTTTGGCGATTCCTCAATATCATAGTACATGTCGCTGGCAAGAGCTTGCAGAGGAACAAAATCTTCCATCACAGAGAAAAACTGATGAGCAGCATTGTGTATCTGGTGGATGGTGTCACCACCAATATCAAGTAGATGTGGGTTTTTCTTTCGCAGCAGAGTTTCTAAAACCCCCTTTTTCTTACCTCTCATCACATTACAATTGCCCAAAGAGTGCCGACACTATCTGGTCCCATCTCACATGTTTTTTTTCAAGGATGTCTTTAATGGCTGATAAGATGTTTCCCTGCAGTGGCTTGGTTTACTTCTCGAGATCCCAGATGTTCAATGACAACTTTTGTAGATAAATCATCGTAAAACGGGGCCCAACACATTCGTGATTTGTTATTGGCTTCATTTGTCGCTTCTCGACATTGATTGAAAATGCCGACCCTGCAGCTTTGCATTCACTTCTTCTTTCAGAGCGAAGGAAACTCCATAGGGTAGTTGTGTAGTGGCACAAGTCCGTGCCATTGACATCTGACACAGTGCTTTTTTGTCTTCACTGAGTTTCTGGCAAAGTTCAATTAAGCAAGGCGAGATTGAAAATGGTAGGCCAAAGTTCAGCAAGAAACCACACACGTGGGTTTCTGGTTCCGCAACTCGTCCGCGAAAACACTGGCAGTCGCAGTAGTATCATATGTGTTGCATTTTCCAAAATAGTGTTAGATCGCACAACAGCTAAAATTTTTATATGTTTCTCGTCGTTAGCGTGTTTCGTCAAAGCCTTTTTTCCCGATGTACCGTAATTTCAGAAATTTCTTACATGGGACACAGAAGCACTGACCTGCAATCGGAACTTTTTTTTCACCAAGACTTGTGTGGTGTTTCTTCGCATTACTTTTTTTCAAGCCATGACCACTTCTATTTTTTTTTTCACGCTAACCTCGAGTGCTGTAATGTCTTCTTTTTCTTTTAGAAAATTGTCCGTCATCGTTGAACCGTGACACCCAGGCCTAGACACAGAACTTGAAAAAAAGCGTTGATAAACTTTATCCAGGCCTAGACACAGAACTTGAAGAAAAGCGTTGATAAACTTGATTGACGAAGGCTGAAAATTTCAATGGCGTTTTCCCCCTCGCAGTCATCGCTGGTTTAAAAGTGGAGTGACCTCCCCTTTTCACCGATGATCCGCGTTTCGCCCCTCTTCAACTTCGTCTTAAAACCGAAAGTGTGTTGATTCTCGATCCCTTTCTACCATCCTTCTGCAATATAGGCCTAGTAATAATAATGCCGTCAGTTCGATATCTAGAGCTTGCCACCAGTGTCACCCCCCCCCCCCCCCCCTCCCACCCCTCGCTTAGGCTTGCCTATGACGAGTTTTGACCAATCAGAAGCCGAAGAGTGCTTATTGTGCGGAAGGGAGAATTCTTGGCAGACGACGTCCCTGATTTCAGGCCCCAAAAAGCCGGAGGCCGGAATTAAATAGCCCTTAAAAATTTTTCTGTGACGGGAAAAATGATTTTCAAAATTTCATAGGCCGGAAAAGCACTTGTAAACATTTCAGAGGCCCGGGTTTCCGGGCCCGGGCCGGAAAAGTGGCAGCCCTGCATTTGTTTTTGCCACGTTAAAATTTTTTGGAGCCAATGGCTTGATTTTCAAGGGTTTCAAGGAGGGTTTTGGTCAACAAGACCACATTTTTATTGAGTTTCAATGTTTCAAGGCCTTGAAATTGGCTCCCAATTTCAAGGAGAGTATGAACCCTGCAATGGGAAAACTGAACTGTACCTTATTTATTCTTTCCCGGGTTACCTACATGGGAAAACAGGTATAATCCACACTGACTTTCCTTTGAAAAAAGGGTTTCAACTATTTTCTGAATACTGTGGAACATCATTGACTGGATGATTTTTGAAAAAACTCTTGAGAATGATGGGGAGGATGTGCCGCCTGTTTTCAACTGTTATTTTTACATTCTAGACTGGTAAGCACCCAATCACTCACAAGCACACAAAATTCTGTTTTATATTTTTTCTTATTCAATTATTAACAATTTTAATTCTGCATGTCATGTTCAAATACTAACTGTTGAAAAAGTTATTTCACATTATACAAATGTAACTATTTTTTCAAACTTTCCTTCCGTTAAATCACCACACAACATACTTATAGTAGGTTGTTAAATCACCAGAGTAAGGGTTTAATAGTACGTCGTTAAATTAAATAACCAGAGTAAGGGTTAATGTATGTTATTAAATCACCAGAGTAAGGTTAATATTACGTAATTATTAAATAACCAGAGTAAGGGTTAAAAGTAGTTGTTATTAAATAACCAGAGTAAGGGTTAAAAGAAAAAAGGTGAAGGGAAAGAGATAAAGGTGCAGTGCCTACTCTACCAAATTTGGACCTTTGGAAAAAGTAAAAAATGGAAATGAAATCAACATCCTGTTTCAAACAGAAATCAGATAACCTGTGTTATCAGATCACCTGTGTTTTCTAGAGAAAAGAAATTGTATGATAGTCGGTAGATTTTTTCCCCCAGCTTTGCCATTCAGTTTAACAAAGTGAGGGGGGAAAAAGGCCGCAGGGCCGAACTGTCCCTGCAGCTGGGGACAGGAGTGGTCAGGTTCAGTCGTTTGGTGGTAACCTTTTTGACAAACCAGCCAGTTATCTCAGGTGAAAAATAACATCTTACTTTGGGAGTGGGGGACGGTATAACATAGATCTTTTGTTTTCACAACAAGAGAATAGAATAAAGGGACGGAAATCACAGACATGCAGCACGCTGATTTTCTCTAAAATTGATACTGCTTTCGCTGGCATTCCTTATTAGTTAGTCTTCTCTCTCTCTCTCATTCACCCCATCCTCTCTCTCTCATTCACCCCATCCTCTCTCTCATTCACCCCATCCTCTCTCTCATTCACCCCATCCTCTCTCTCTCAATTTACCCCATCCTCTCTCATTCCAACCCTGATGTGGCCCTTTGCGGTCGGGTGGGCTATAAGCACATTATCTTATCCTCTCTCATTCACCCCATCCTCTCTCTCACCCCATCCTCTCTCATTCACCCCATCCTCTCATTCACCCCCCTCCCTCTCTTTCACCCCATCCTCTCATTCACCCCATCCCTCTCTCCTCTTTTACCCATGGCTCCCATTCACACTGCCTTCCTTCTCTCGGTCACCCCACCATCACCCTGTCCCCCATTCACCCTCTCTCTTTCGGAAAAAACACCCTCTCTCGCACCTCTCCCTCCCCCTCTCCTCTTTCAGTAAAAAGACAAAGGGGAGACCCATGTCTCCCAGTTAGTGTCGACTGTCTCTGTGGCAGGAGCTGTTGGGGCCCTGACTGGGTTTGGCGGCGGTGCACTATGTCTTTACAGTTAGTGTCGACTGTCTCTGTGACGGGAGCTGTTGGGGCCCTGACTGGGTTTGGCGGCGGTGCACTATGTCTTTACAGTTAGTGTCGACTGTCTCTGTGACGGGAGCTGTTGGGGCCCTGACTGGGTTTGGCGGCGGTGCACTATGTCTTTACAGTTAGTGTCAACTGTCTCTGTGACGGGAGCTGTTGGGGCCCTGACGGGGTTTGGCGGCGGTGCGCTATGTCTTTACAGTTAGTGTCGACTGTCTCTGTGACGGGAGCTGTTGGGGCCCTGACGGGGTTTGGCGGCGGTGCGCTGACGAGCGCTGCGCTGACTGTGAAGAGAGAGACTGTCGGAAGAGGTGGACAGGAAGCTGTGCATGTCAGCCACCCCCACCCTCTGCTGCACGGGGTCACACATCAACTTCAGCATCTGCAGGATGGCCGTGGGAGCCACGTTCATCTTCAGCAGGTCCAGCAGGATCCTGAAACATGCACACAGACTGCTGACACTGTCTGTAACATGGATCCTGTAACATGCACACAGACTGCTGACATTGTAACATGGATCCTGTAACATGGACACTGACTGGTGACATCATTTGTAACATGAATCATGTAACATGGCCACTGACTGGTGACATCTGTAACATGGATCCTGTAACATGGACACTGACTGGTGACATCATTTGTAACATGGATCCTCTAACATGGACACTGACTGGTGACATCATTTGTAACATGGATCCTCTAACATGGACACTGACTGGTGGCATCATCTGTAACATGGATCCTCTAACATGGACACTGACTGGTCATTATCTGTAACATGGATTCTCCAACATGGACACTGACTGGTGACATCATCTGTAATATGGATCCTGTAACATGCACACAGACCGCTGACATCATCTGTAGAATAATTCCTGTAACATGGACGCAGACTGGTGACATCATCTGTAACATGGATCCCGTAACTTGCACTCAGACTGCTGACATCCTCTAGGATGGATACTTAAGAAGGACACAGACTTGATATCATCTGTTGAATAATTCTTTTAACATGGACACAGGCAGGTGATATCATCTGTAGAATAATTCCTGTAACATGGACACAGACGGCTGACATCATCTGTAGCATGGATCCTGTAACATGGATAGACTGTTGACATCATTTGTAAGAAGGATCCTGTAACACGGACACAGACAGCTGATATCATCTGTAGCATGGATCCTGTTACACGGACACAGACTGTTGACATCATCTGCAGCATGGATCCTGTAACGTGGACACAGACTGTTGACATCATCTGTAGCATGGATCCTGTAACATGGACACAGACTGTTGACATCATCTGTAGCGTGGATCCTGTAACGTAGACACAGACTGTTGACATCTGTAGCATGGATTCTGTAACATGCACACAGACTGTTGACATCATCTGTAGCATGGATCCTGTAACATGGACACAGACTGTTACCTGTATCGTGGATCCTACAACATCGACACAAACTGTTGACATCATCTGTAGGATGATTCTTCAACATCAACTATGAGCAAGTCCAGCAAGATCCTGCAATGATAACATTGGTTTTTTTCATGTAAATTCATGTCATGTGTAATACAAGCAAGAAAACCTCTTTTTTCAGAGGGAAAGGATTTGTGTTGTTATGGTCTTCTTTCTATGGGAATGGATTTTGTTTTAACCCTTTCCTGCCACTTAATTCAAAGTTTCTTCCTCTCTTTTCAGCCAGCTTTTTCTCCCTTTCTGCCTGCCTTTTCCACTTTTTATGTTGTTGTCAGCCTTTCCCTTTCTTTTCATTGTCCTTTTCCTCTCTTTCAACCTGCTCTTTTCTCTCTTTACACCTGACCTTATCCCCTTTGTACCAGCCTTTCCCTCTCTTTCAACCTGCTCTTTTCTCTCTTTACACCTGACCTTATCCCCTTTGTACCAGCCTTTCCCTCTCTTTCAACCTGCTCTTTTCTCTCTTTACACCTGACCTTATCCCCTTTGTACCAGCCTTTCCCTCTCTTTCAACCTGCTCTTTTCTCTCTTTACACCTGACCTTATCCCCTTTGTACCAGCCTTTCCCTCTCTTTTCATCTGCTCTTTTCTCTCTTTACATCCTGACCTTATCCCCCCTTTGTACCAGCCTTTTCCTCTCTTTGTCAAGGCCTTTCCCTCTCTTTGTCAAGGGCCTTTTTCCTCTCTCTATCTTGACTTGCTTTCTTTTCATGGCCTTTTCCTCTCTTTCAAGCTGCCTTTCCCTCCCTCTACTAAACTTTCCCTTTTTTTCCTGACCTTTCCCTCCTTTTTTCCCTGACTTTTCCGCTCTCTATTCCTTCACCAGCCTTTTCCAGAGGCTCTCCTCTCTGACTTGTACACACACATCACACACAAGAGAGGCTCTTCTTCTGACTTGTACACACACATTCACACACAAAACAGCTCTCCTCTCTGACTTGTACACACATGTTCACACATAACAGAAGCCTCCTCTCTGACTTGAACACATATATCCACACAACAGAGGCTCCTCTGAAAACAGCATCAACTAGGATTGATACTGATTAGTTTTTGTTGTAACGGAGTTGACCAGAGTGTAAAGTGAAACAGACACTTTACATACTTAAAGACCCGGGCAGGAAAATGAAAACCGACACATCAAGCTTAAAGACCTGAGCAGAAAGTGAAAACAGACATAATTATGACATACTCGAAGATCTCAGCAGAAAAGTGACAACAGACAGGTGATATACCCAAAGACCTCAGCAGAAAAGTGACAACAGACAGGCGACATCCTTTAGACCTGAGCAGGAAAGTGACAACAGACAGGTGACATCCTTCAAGACCTGAGCAGGAAAGTGACAACAGACAGGTGACATCCTGTAAGACCTAGGCAGGAAAGTGACAACAGACAGGTGATATACTCAAAGACCAGAGCAGGAAAGTGACAACAGACAGGTGACATCCTTCAAGACCTGAGCAGGAAAGTGACAACAGACAGGTGACATCCTGTAAGACCTAAGCAGGAAAGTGACAACAGACAGGTGATATACTCAAAGACCAGAGCAGGAAAGTGACAACAGACAGGTGATATACTCAAAGACCTGAGCAGGAAAGTGACAACAGACAGGTGACATCCTGTAAGACCTGAGCAGGAAAGTGACAACAGACCTGAGCAGGAAAGTGACAACAGACCTGAGCAGGAAAGTGACAACAGACCTGAGCAGGAAAGTGACAACATACCTGAGCAGGAAAGTGACAACAGACCTGAGCCGGAAAGTGACAACAGACCTGAGCCGGAAAGTGACAACAGACCTGAGCCGGAAAGTGACAACAGACCTGAGCAGGAAAGTGACAACAGATCTGAGCCGGAAAGTGACAACAGACCTGAGCCGGAAAGTGACAACAGACCTGAGCCGGAAAGTGACAACAGACACATGACATACTTGAAGACACTGGGGTCCATGGTGACTCCGGCCAGCTGCGTCAGCTCAAACAGCTCCATTTCATCAGGTGCCAGAACGTCTTTGCTTCGGATCTGGAACCGAAGCACCTCACTCTTCTCCTTTCCTTGCATCAGTGTTTCAGTCACGGACTTTTGTGGTATCTGGCGAGTAGACCTGAGTGGTGCCTGCTGGGTAGACCTGTGTGGTACCTGTTGTGCAGACTTGTATGATACCTGCTGTGTGGTATCTGATATGCTGAAACACAGAAAGACAAATAGCAGACAAGTGACCAAGCCAGAGCAGTACATCCTGAGATGTTCACTGTGTTGTCATCTCAGTGAGTGATTCCCACTTTACCATCACACACACAAGAAGTTCTGGGTGGACAAAACGGAAAGAACTTGAGTGATAGCAGCCCTCTCTACCCTGCCACCCATGACTAAGGCCTGTACCCTACTGTCCATGATTGAGGTTTGTACCCTACTGTCCATGATTGAGGTTTGTACCCTACTGTCCATGATTGAGGCCTCTACCCTAGTGCCCATGATTGATACAGGCCTGTACCCTACTGTCCATGATTGAGGCCTGTACCCTACTGTCCATGACACAGGCCTGTACCCTACTGTCCATGATTGAGGCCTGTACTCTACTGACCATGATTGAGGCCTGTACCCTACTGTCCATGATTGAGGCCTGTACCCTACTGTCCATGATTGAGGCCTGTACTCTACTGTCCATGACACAGGCCTGTACCCTACTGTCATGACACAGGCCTGTACCCTACTGTCCATGACTGAGGCCTGTACCCTACTGTCCATGACACAGGCCTGTACCCTATTGTCCATGACTGAGGCCTGTACCCTACTGTCCATGACTGAGGCCTGTACCCTACTGTCCATGACTGAGGCCTGTACCCTACTGTCTTGATTGAGGCCTGTACCCTACTGTCCATGACACAGGCCTATACCCTACTGTCCATGACTGAGGCCTGTACCCTATTGTCCATGACTGAGGCCTGTACCCTACTGTCCATGACTGAGGCCTGTACCCTACTGTCCATGATTGAGGCCTGTACCCTACTGTCCATGACTGAGGCCTGTACCCTACTGTCCATGACACAGGCCTGTACTCTACTGTCCATGACTGAGGCCTGAACTCTACTGTCCATGACACAGGCCTGTACCCTACTGTCCATGATACAGGCCTGTACCCTACTGTCCATGACACAGGCCTGTACCCCACTGTCCATGACTGAGGCCTGTACCCTACTGTCCATGATTGAGGCCTGTACTCTACTGTCCATGACACAGGCCTGTACCCTACTATCCATGATTGAGGCCTGTACCCTACTGTCCATGATTGAGGCCTGTACTCTACTGTCCATGATTGAGGCCTGTACCCTACTGTCCATGACTGAGGCCTGTACCCTACTGTCCATGACACAGGCCTGTACCCTACTGTCCATGACACAGGCCTGTACCCTACTGTCCATGACACAGGCCTGTACCCTACTGTCCATGATTGAGGCCTGTACCCTACTGTCCATGATTGAGGCCTGTACCCTACTGTCCATGACTGAGGCCTGTACCCTACTGTCCATGACTGAGGCCTGTACCCTACTGTCCATGATTGAGGCCTGTACCCTACTGTCCATGATTGAGGCCTGTACCCTACTGTCCATGATTGAGCCTGTACTCTACTGTCCATGACACAGGCCTCTACCCTACTGTCCATGATTGAGGCCTGTACCCTACTGTGCATGATTGAGGCCTGTACTCTACTGTCCATGACACAGGCCTGTACCCTACTGTCCATGACACAGGCCTGTACCCTACTTTCCATGACTGAGGCCTGTACTCTACTGTCCATGACACAGGCCTGTACCCTACTGTCCATGATTGAGGCCTGTACCCTACTGTCCATGATTGAGGCCTGTACCCTACTGTCCATGACACAGGCCTGTACCCTACTCTCCATGACACAGGTCTGTACCCTACTGTCCATGACACAGGCCTGTACTCTACTGTCCACGACACAGGCCTGTACCCTACTGTCCATTACACAGGCCTGTACCCTACTGTCCATGATTGAGGCCTGTACTCTACTGTCCATGACACAGGCCTGTACCCTACTGTCCATGACACAGGCCTGTACCCTACTGTCCATGACACAGGCCTGTACCCTACTGTCCATGATTGAGGCCTGTACCCTACTGTCCATGACACAGGCCTGTACCCTACTGTCCATGACTGAGGCCTGTACCCTACTGTCCATGACACAGGCCTGTACCCTACTGTCCATGACACAGGCCTGTACCCTACTGTCCATGATTGAGGCCTGTACCCTACTGTCCATGACACAGGCCTGTACCCTATTGTCCATGACACAGGCCTGTACCCTATTGTCCATGATTGAGGCCTGTACCCTACTGTCCATGACTGAGGCCTGTACCCTACTGTCCATGACACAGGCCTGTACCCTACTGTCCATGATTGAGGCCTGTTCTCTACTGTCCATGACACAGGCCTGTACCCTACTGTCTATGACTGAGGCCTGTACCCTACTGTCCATGACACAGGCCTGTACCCTACTGTCCATGATTGAGGCCTGTACCCTACTGTCCATGACTGAGGCCTGTACCCTACTGTCCATGACACAGGCCTGTACCCTACTGTCCATGACACAGGCCTGTACTCTACTGTCCATGACACAGGCCTGTACCCTACTGTCCATGACACAGGCCTGTACCCTACTGTCCATGACACAGGCCTGTACCCTTCTGTCCATGATTGAGGCCTGTACCCTACTGTCCATGACACAGGCCTGTACCCTACTGTCCATGATTGAGGCCTGTACCCTACTGTCCATGACACATGCCTGTACCCTACTGTCCATGATTGAGGCCTGTACCCTACTGTCCATGACTGAGGCCTGTACCCTACTGTCCATGACACAGGCCTGTACCCTACTGTCCATGACACAGGCCTGTACCCTACTGTCCATGACACAGGCCTGTACCCTATTGTCCATGACTGAGGCCTGTACCCTACTGTCCATGACACAGGCCTGTACCCTACTGTCCATGATTGAGGCCTTAACTCTACTGTCCATGACACAGGCCTGTACCCTACTGTCCATGATGAGGCCTGTACCCTACTGTCCATGACTGAGGCCAGTACCCTACTGTCCATGATTGAGGCCTGTACCCTACTGTCCATGATTGAGGCCTGTACCCTACTGTCCATGACACAGGCCTGTACCCTACTGTCCATGACACAGGCCTGTACCCTACTGTCCATGACTGAGGCCTGTACCCTACTGTCCATGATTGAGGCCTCTACCCTACTGTCCACGACACAGGCCTGTACCCTATTGTCCATGACTGAGGCCTGTACCCTATTGTCCATGACTGAGGCCTGTACTCTACTGTCCATGACACAGGCCTCTACCCTACTGTCCATGATTGAGGCCTGTACCCTACTGTCCATGATTGAGGCCTGTACCCTACTGTCCAGACTGAGGCCTGTACCCTACTGTCCATGACACAGGCCTGTACCCTACTGTCCATGACTGAGGCCTGTACCCTACTGTCCATGACCGAGGCCTGTACCCTACTGTCCATGATTGAGGCCTGTCCCTACTGTCCATGACACAGGCCTGTACCCTATTGTCCATGACTGAGGCCTGTACCCTACTGTCCATGACCAGTAGCCTGCCAGCAGATCCACGCATAGCTATTTTAGCTTATTCAAATTACTGTCTGTTGTGTAGTGAGAGTGTGAATGCTTTTTTTTTTTTTTTTTGCATCAACCCCAAAGCGGCAGAGTAATCAACCTGATGATTGTGGCCGCTCAACGGATGATATGATGATGATGATGATGATGATGACACAGGCCTGTACTCTACTGTCCATGACCGAGGTCTGTACCCTACTGTCCATGACACAGGCCTGTACCCTATTGTCCATGACTGAGGCCTGTTCCCTACTGTCCATGATTGAGGCCTGTACCCTACTGTCCATGACACAGGCCTGTACTCTACTGTCCATGACTGAGGCCTGTACTCTACTGTCCATGATTGAGGCCTGTACCCAACTGTCCATGACACAGGCCTGTACCCTACTGTCCATGACTGAGGCCTGTACCCTATTGTCCATGACACAGGCCTGTACCCTACTGTCCATGATTGAGGCCTGTACCCTACTGTCTGTGATTGAGGCCTGTACCCTACTGTCCATGATTGAGGCCTGTACTCTACTGTCCATGACTGAGGCCTGTACCCTACTGTCCATGACACAGGCCTGTACCCTACTGTCCACGACTGAGGCCTGTACCCTACTGTGGCCTGTAGATACACAGGCCTGTACCCTACTGTCCATGACTGAGGCCTGTACCCTACTGTCCATGACACAGGCCTGTACCCTATTGTCCATGACTGAGGCCTGTACCCTACTGTCCATGACACAGGCCTGTACTCTACTGTCCATGACACAGGCCTGTAACCCTACTGCCCATGACACAGGCCTGTACCCTACTGCCCATGACACAGGCCTGTACCCTATTAGTAGTAGTAGTAGTAGTAGTAATAGGGACCGGCTTTTTTTAGCCTTAGGCCTTACGGCCTATTTGCGTCCCGTCATTATTTTCAATTTAAGTTCGGTCTGGTTGCATGCCTGTCATAAATAACATTATATTCAATCCACACTAAAGAAAACATTTTTCAATTTAGGGTCTTCATCTAGGAGTTTTTTAAAGCTGTTGATATCAGGTGCATATTGGTGTTAGTAGGCAGTGCATTCCAATAATTAGCAATCTGAAGGTAAAACAAGACTTTCTTTTGTTAGTATGACAATGCCTAATAAAAATCTTGCCTTCATTATTTCTTGTGCAATCCACTTCTTGAGAATTTGACAAGCGCCAAGCCCATTGCCCATCATCATACTTAATGGACTATTAAAAAAAAATTGGACTCAGGTCTCCTCTGATCTCCTTCCTTTCAGTGAGTGTAATGGGATAGTGTAATCTTTCTTTATAGTTTAAATTCCTCCATTCTTTTCAGGAATTTAGTAGCACCGCCTTTGTACATTTTCTTCATTTTTTGACTGTCTCTTGCGCTGGGGACCTCCCAAACATTACCTTAGTATAAATAATATTTTTTTTTATAACGTATTCGAGATGAGGTCTGACAATGCTATTAAATAACTTGATAACTGTCTCCTTGTTCTGGAAGTAAAGTTCTCCAGCCGAGTCCCCTCATCTGATTTGCTTTGTTCACACTCTCTGGCTGTGAGGATAAAGGTTATAGATCTTTAATCAAAGGTTACTCCAGATCTGTTTCTTCATCACATGTATTTATTTCAGCAATTCGTCATCACAATCATAGTATATTCAAACTGTTTCTTCTTTTTTGCCAATGTGCATCCCTACATTTTGGCTACATTGAAGTAAAGGTACCATTCATACAGACCCTTCATGGTAGCTTGTTTATGTCTGTAGGCTTCTTTGTGTATATGTAGCTTATCATATTTTTTAGAGTCATCTGCAAAAATTTTGCATGTGGGTTTGAGACATGTCCGGTAAACAAACAAATCATTATGAACAACCGTGACTACTATTGGGCCTAGGCAATACCCTGTGGAACTCACTTAGGACCTCAGATGTCTTGATCTCACTTCTCCACTCTCACTAAACTGTGCCCTTCCTTTAAGAGAAAACCTCTGATCCAGTTTTTAAAACATGACAATTACCCCATATGCTTTTTAGTTTAGTTTCGCGCCTTGCGTGGGGGCCTGCCTCAACTGCTTTCTAAAATCAAGTAATTATTCTCATTGGCTCCCATGATCTACCAATCTGTTAGGATGGTCATTCTTCTTAGTAATTGTGTGAGACACATGATCATCTCTTCCTAAATCCATGTTGGCATTAGGCATATTAAGTCATTTTTCAGTAACAATGAGCACAATACCACATCCCTTACAAAGCTCTCTAAACTCTTACTGGCAATCCCAAGGTCAAAACTCACCGGCCTGTCAATTACCGGGTCTGTTTTGACCCTTTTTTACATATAGCTGTGACCTCTGAGTCTTAAAACTAGGAAAGGATCCTGTTCTACCGGATTTGTTAAATAATATTAGCATTAGAGGACTAGCTATCTCATCTCATTTACTTATTATAACACTCGTCGGTGGAATGAGATCGGGCCTTGAGACTTGTTCGGATTTAATTCTTTCAATGTGCTTTTAACTGCATGTGTGGTTCCCTCACATCACCTATAGATACCCATCAGGTCGGGAACCTTGTTTGGGGACACTACTCATGGTCCTCCCGTGTACAAAACACTAGAGAAGAAGTCGTTTAGCGTTTCGCCTTTTTCTTTATCATTATCTACAAACTTCCATCTTTCCTTTCAATGTGCCTATTCCATGATTTTATCTTTTCTTTAACTATTTCCAGACATTTGGGGTTACTTGTACTTACTTTACCATTCTTTTCGTAATTTTCTACGGCTTCTTTAACATTGATGGTTATTCCTTATTTCATACTTAAGATCCTGTCCTGACTGTTGGTGCACAAGTATTTTTGAACATCTACTTTCTTTGATGTTTAATGCTTTTCCCATCCATCCAATGCGGCTTTATGTTTTTACTGAACCTATTTTTCGCTATTGGAATGCACTCTTCCACCTATGTGTAGTACTCCTTTGAGGTGATTCCAACTATCTTCTCCATTCAGTTGTCCATAGTATGTCCAACACGTGTTCCTTAGAATACTTCCTAGTTGGTTATAATTTCCAGTTTGGTTAAAAATATATCCTGCTTTGGTTTCATGGTTGTAGTTTTTAATGCCATAAATTCAAGGACACACTCATGGTCATGTACCCTATTGTCCATGACCAGGCCTGTACCCTATTGTCCATGACTGAGGCCTGTACCTACTGTCCATGATTGAGGCCTGTACCCTACTGTCCATGATTGAGGCCTGTACCCTACTGTCCATGACTTGAGGCTGTACTCTACTGTCCATGACACAGGTCTGTACCCTACTGTCCATGACTGAGGCCGTACCCTGCTGTCCATGACAGGCCTGTACCTACTGTCCATGATGGGCCTGTACCCTACTTGTCCATGATTGAGGCCTGTACCTACTGTCCATGACACAGGCCTGTACCCTACTGTCCATGACCAGGCCTGTACCCTACTGTCCATGACACAGTCTGTACCCTATGTCCATGACTGAGGCCTGTACCCTACTGTCCATGACACAGGCCTGTACCCTACTGTCCATGAATGAGGCTGTACCCCTACTGTCCATGACTGAGGCCTGTACCCTATTGTCCATGACTAGGCCTGTACTCTACTGTCCATGAACAGCCTGTACCCTACTGTCCATGACTGAGGCCTGTACCCTACTGTCCATGATGAGGCCTGTACCCTACTGTCCATGACACAGGCCTGTACCCTACTGTCCATGATAAGGCCTGTACCCTGCTGTCCATGACTGAGCCTGTACCCTACTGTCCATGACTGAGGCCTGTACCCTACTGTCCATGACTAGGCCTGTACTCTACTGTCCTGACACAGGCTGTACCCTAATGTCCATGATTGAGGCCTGTACCCTACTGTCCATGACACAGCTTACCACTGTCATGACTGAGGCTGTACCCTACTGTCCATGAACTGAGGCCTGTACCCTATGTCCATGACTGAGGCCTGTACCTACTGTCCATGACACAGGCCTGTACCCTACTGTCCATGATTGAGGCCTGTACCCTACTGTCCATGTTGAGGCCTGTACCCTACTGTCCATGACACAGGCCTGTACCCTACTGTCCATGACACAGGCCTGTACCCTACTGTCCATGACTGAGGCCTGTACCCTACTGTCCATGACTGAGGCCGGTACCCTACTGTCCATGACTGAGGCCTGTACCTACTGTCCATGACACAGGCTGTACCCTACTGTCCATGATTGAGGCCTGTACTCTACTGTCATGACACAGGTCTGTACCCTACTGTCCATGACTGAGGCCTGTACCCTACTGTCCATGACCGAGGCCTGTACCCTACTGTCCATGACTGAGGCCTGTACCCTCTTGCCATGATTTAGGCCTGTACCCTACTGTCCATGATTGATCAAGACCTGTACCCTACTGTCCATGATTGATCAAGGCCTGTACCTACTGTCCATGATTGGTCAGGCCTGTACCCTACAGTCCAAATTAAGGCCTGTACCCTACTGTCCATGATTGAGGACTGTACACTCCTGCCCATGATTAAGACTAGAGGGTTTATGAAGATACCTTACTATCCAAACCTGACACACAGATACAGACAGACAGAAAATGGCCAGACAAACACTCACTTCTTACAGACTTAAATGCCGCTGAATTGGCTTGAATACAATCCTGATTCATCTTCAGACTGTGTGTGCTTTCCTACAGTGAGTGAGTGTGTGTGTGTGTGTGTGTGTGTGTGTGTGTGTGTGTATACATGCATGTGTGCGTGTGTTTTGACATGTACAACTTAGGGACCTCAAATAATCACATGAAACTCCTTAAACATTCCAAGCTAGGTTTCAGCGTAAATCAGCAACAGGATGAAGAAAGTGGTACCATTATGTTTTTTTGTGTGCATTACACTGCTCATTTGAGGCACTTGGTGGCAATTCTAGAACAGTGCCACATCACCTCATACCTTGCTGTATGAGATCACTAACGGTCTTGTCCAGTCCTCTATCATATACTGATCAATACCAAATGGATCCTGCACATGTCAGCCCACAGTCAACAGCTGAGCTTTATCAGAATGAGATCCCACAGCAGTGGAGGTTAAAGGTCAGGAACAGCTCTACCAGGACAAGAACCCAGAGCAGAGGAGGTTAAAGGTCAGGAACAGGTCTACTCAGGACAGACCCAGAGCAGAGGGAGTTAAAGGTCAGGAACAGGTCTCTCAGGACAAGAACCCAGAGCAGAGGAGGTTAAAGGTCAGGAACAGGTCTACCAGGACAAACCCAGAGCAGAGGAGGTTAAAGGTCAGGAACAGGTCTATCAGGACAAGAACCCAGAGCAGGAGGTTAAAGGTCAGGAACAGCTAGAGATTGAGCCCCTTCCCTCATCACAAGGAGGTTCTATCTTCCATGAATAATGAGGGACTGCAACTCCCTTCCCTTGGTGTACAGGGGCTCTAGTGTTCGGTGAACATCCCCAGCGGAAACTCAAGCCCACAGACACTGGGGAAACTGAACAACGCTGACACTGCAGTGCTGCATGAGGCAAGGTGCATGAATAATAAAACTGTTGATAGTATGGCGGTGTTGGAGATTTTTTTCTTGGGAAGATAACAATTACTAGTGATTGAGTCTTTGGCTTGGGTCACTTCCTGAGTACCGAAGTTCGTTGCAGATGGCCGTTAGGATATCAATAACTGTCTCCATCATGTTTCAAGAGTTCTACAGAGATACTGTCCTACTGTTTGCTGGTCCTTATCATATCGCACATCTCCAGCATGTTGCGTGGGATCCATGGTTCTGATTTCCATTTGTTTATTCCAAGGATCTCTTCTGCTGTTTCTGTCATACACTTGGTTCAATTGTTTGTGGGGGCTTCAAAGTCTTTTTCTTAAAGAAAAGTAGTGGTATGAATTTTTTCCTATGGATGCTCAAATTGTTCACCAATGTCAGGTGCTTTCAGTTTGTCAAGCTTGAATTAGAGACAGGTTTTTCACTCTTCCCCTTGTTATTCAATCACACCTTACAGTTCATTGCGACAGGTTCTTGGGCACTGCAAACACTGACTGCTGGAAATTCCTTGTTTTTTTGGGGGGTTTTCTGTCCAGCCTCTGCGCCACCTCAGAGGCAGTGCACCCACGCCGCTCATTCCGAACCCCGTCCACAGCCACAGCCGGTCAGCCCGCCGCAGCCCCGGCAATCCACAGGGATCAGTCAATGTCAAGTCATCAAGAGGAACCACCGGAGGAGACACTGCACTGCTGCCGAGTCACTTCTGTGGTGTTCAGTGGCGCCTGTTCTGATCTACAGGACACCACCTACTAAGCCCCTACTGACGACAATAATTGCTTAGTGCGGAGCTGCATGAGTGAGTTCTCCTCCGGAGGGCACCACCACATCCGTCCAACGACAGCCCCCATGGACTCGCCGATATCTGTGACCCCGACAGACCAAACCAAGACCACAGAGTGGAGAGGAATCGAAACTGAGTCACCAAAAAGCAGGCATGAAGGGCCACAGAATTGAGACATTTAAAAAATTTTTTTATGCTGAATGATGGGGAATTTAGGATGGATTTTGGATGCACGGAAATTTTCCATTTCGGTCTGAGACTACATACAGGGCTGTACTCTGCACTTCCTTTCATAATATAAACCCGGGTCAACCAGGCCCGAGAGAATACAGACACCCGCAGTGTTGTTCAGGAAATTTGAGCAACACTCTCAGAAATGCATCCATTAACTGATTAAGTGGATAAAACTCGACTGTGTGGGCCCAGTCTTACCAACTGAGACCGCAGCAAACTCAACTCTGGGTAGGAGCCGGGCGGGGCAGAAAAACCACATACACGATGGGATTCGAAAACACGACCTCCCAGCCAGGGGGTCCGCGACGCTAAAACCACTTCGCGGCTGGTAAATTCCTTTTTTAGTCCTGTGATGCCCGACCCTGTACTGGTTCTTACAAGGGAAAAAGTTTATTCCCGGCTGTGACACGCCCCTTTTTGGGGAGTTCCATGTCTATTACTTTGATGCTTTATGCTTACTGAAAGTGTTGGGAAGAACCAAGTCACATCAAGGCTATATTCCAGCAGGTGTAGTCCTCTAACAAATGTGTCATAGCAATAGAGGCTGTCAAGTCCCCATGGGCATCTGCACCAGCTTTTTCATTCCAGGCACCCTGAAACGATGAGGATGTCTTGTCAACCTTACGATGACTGGAGCTGGGAACAGAATTCTTCAATTTGAAGATGCAGTGGGGTTTTTAGTTATGGAACTCTTCAAACTGTGCATGCGTGGGTTTTCAGTTATAAAATCTTCAATCGTACACAGTGGCATTTTTTAGTGTAGAACCTTCAATCGTACATCGATGCAGTGGGATTTTTAATTTAAATCTTTAACTGTCAGCGGGGTTTCTTTTGGGGGAAGAATCTTCAAACTGCCTTTCATGGGATTTTCATTTTAAAAAAAATCAAAACACCACTTTATCTTGGGTCCTGTTTCCCGGATAATGTAGTGATGCGCCGAGTTGTGCTACTGGTGGCTCTCTTGAGTACGCCTACTTTAAAGGGTTTACAGACGGCGGTAAACAAGCCGAGAACGTGGGATGGACACCTAAGCTGAAGAGGGCGACTGGGAAACTGGTAGTTTTGAAGCTTGGTTGTTCCGGGGAAGGACTTTCATTTAAAAATGGCACAGAATGCCATAGATCGTTACAACGAAGGACAGCTTTTTACAGTACCCCTATGATTTGTTAGATAGTATATATGGGTGGTTCATTGCCAGCCTCGCGGGGCCTTTTAGTGTCCCCCTCTAAATTTTTTTCACTTTTTGGGGAAGGGATGCACAATTAATTCCATTGCACCATCTATCAGGGAAAAAATTCTCAAATTTTGAATCATTATCGAGAAAATTCTTAAAGTAAAAATATCAGGTGCAAATTTAAAAAGGTGTAGTATTTCATTCCAGGGGCAACCTTAAAAAAATGAAAATTTCGTTGATTGTGTTACTGCTTTTTTAAAAAAACTTTCCTTCAGAGTTCTAGACCGAAGTTTGGCAGCAGAAAAAATGCCAAGCAAAATTTATCATACCCCTTAAAAATCTTTTAACTTGAATTTGGCACCTCGACCTTTTCCCCTCAGCGATTGCAGATTCAAAAAATTTCAAACTTTCATTTTGAAAGTTTTTTTTCAAAAGCTTCAGCAGTTTGGTAGCTTCCCTTTAACCTTTTCAAAATTAATGATTGACGCTTAAAAAAAGGGTCCAATACATTTAAAAATCCAAAATTTTCCCGACAAAACTTTGTATAATTTCAAAAAAGTATTTTACTAAAAAAGTAAAAAAACCCCTTTTTTTAAACCAACATCGGTTAGCTTTATGTCATAAAATGTATTTGAGGGCCCTGTCCCCTTTCCTACATTTGTCCATGATTGAGGCCTGTACCCTTACTGTTAATGCCCCATGCCAGGCCTGTACCCTACTGTCCATCGACTGCCAGCCAGGGCCTGTCCCCTAGTCCCGACTGGGGCCTGACCCACGGGCCTGTAGATACCAGGCCTGTACCCTATGTCCATGACTGAGGCCTGTACCCTACTGTCCATGACACAGGCCTGTACCCTATTGTCCATGACTGGGGCCTGTACCCTACTGTCCAGACACAGGCCTGTACTCTACTGTCCCATGACACAGGCCGTACCCTACTGCCCAGGGACACAGGCTGACCCTACTGCCCATGACACAGGCCTGTACCCTATTAGTAGTAGTAGTAGTAGTAGTAATAGGGCCCGGGCTTTTTTTAGCCTTAGGCCTTACGGCCTATTTGCGTCCCGTCATTATTTTTCAATTTAAGTCGGTCGGGTTTGCATGCCGTCATAAATAACATTATATTCAATCCACACTAAAGAAAACATTTTTCAATTTAGGGTCTTCATCTAGGAGTTTTTAAAGCTGTTGATATCAGGTGCATATTTGGTGTTAGTAGGCAGTGCATTCCAATAATTAGCAATTCTGAAGGTAAAACAAGACTTTCTTTTGTTGTATGACAATCCCCTAATAAAATCTTGCCTTCATTTTTTCTTGTGCAATCCACTTCTGAGAATTTGAAAAGCGCATCCCACATTGACATCATCATAATTAATGGAATATTAAAAAAAAATTGGATCAGGTCTCCTCTGACCCTCCTTCCTTTCAGTGAGTGTAATTGGAGATAGTGTAATCTTTCTTTATAGTTTAAATTCCTACATTCTTTCAGGATTTTAGTAGCTCGCCTTTGTACATTTTCTATCATTTTTGACTGTCTCTTGAGAGGGGGACCTCAAATTACATTTAGCGTATTCGAGATGAGGTCTGACAAATGCTTTAAATAACTTGATAAATGTCTCCTTTTCTGGGAAGGGTAAAAGTTCTCCTGACGAGTCCCCATCATCTGATTTGCTTTGTTCACCCTCTGGATGTGAGGATCAAAGGATAGATCTTTACAAAGGTTACCCCCAGATCTGTTTCTTCATCACATGATTTATTTTCGCAATTCGTCATTCACAATCATAGTATATTCAAACTGTTTATTTTTTTTTGCCAATGTGCATCCCCCTTACATTTTGGCTACATTGAAGTAAAGGTTCCATTCATCTGACCATTCTTGTAGTTTGTTTATGTCCTTTTGGATCTTTGTGCTATTTGTTCCCTTATCATATATTTTTGTGTCATCTGCAAATATTTTGCATGTGGTTTGAGCATGTCCGGTAAATCATTAATGAACAACAGTGAATATATATGGGCCTAGGATACTACCCTGTGGAACTCCACTTGGGGACCTCAGATGTCTTGGATCCCCTCTCCACTCTCACTAACTGTGACCTTCCTTTAAGGGAAAACCTCTGATCCATTTTTAAAACTTTACCAATTACTCCATATGCTTTTAGTTTATTTTAGCAGCCTTTCGTGGGGGCGATCAAATGCCTTTCTAAAACCCAAGTACATTATATAAATTGGCCCCCCTTTATCTCCCAAAATTCGTTAGGTTGTCTATTACTTCTTAGTAATTGTGTGACACATGATCTCCTCTTCCTAAATCCATGTTGGCATTTGGCATTTTAAGTCATTTTCAGTAAAATGAGCAACTACCACATCCCTTACAAAGCTCTCTAAAAATCTTACATGCAATACAAGTCAAAACTCACCGGCCTGTAATTACCTGGGTCTTTTTTTGGAACCTTTTTAAATTAAGCTGTGACCTCTGCAGTCTTCCAATCTCTAGGCAAGGATCCTGTTTCTAAGGATTTGTTAAATATATTGCATATGGACTAGCTATCTCATCACTTACTTCTTATAACACTCGTGGTGGAATGAGATCGGGACCTTGAGACTTGTTAGGATTTAATTCTTTCAATTTGTTTTTAAAACTGCATGTGTGGTTCCCTCACATCACATATAGAACCCATCAGATCGGGAACACTTTTTTTGGGGACACTACTCATGTCCTCACGGTAAAAACACTAGAGAAGAAGTCGTTTAGCGTTTCCGCCTTTTCTTTCATTATCTCCCAAATTTCCATCTTTCCTTTTCAATGTCCCTATTCCAGTGTTTATTTTTATCTTTTCTTTAACATATTTCCAGAACATTTTGGGGTTACTTTTACTTTCTTTACCTATTTCTCTTTCGTAATTTTTACGGCTTCTTTTAACAAGTCTGTTGGTTAATTCCTTATTTCATATCTTAAGTAATCCCGTCCTGATTTGGGTGCACAAGTATCTTTTGAACATCTATATTCTTTTTGATTGTTTTAATGCTTTTTCCATCCATCCATATCGGTTTTAGTTTTTTACTAAACCTTTTTTTCGCTTTGGAATGCACTCTTCCATACCTGTTGTTTAGTACTCCTTTGAGGTGATTCCAACTATCTTCTCCATTCATTTGGTCCATAGTTGCCCCAATCGTGGTTACTTATAATACTTCCTAGTTGGTTATAATTTCTCTGTTTAGGTTAAAAATATATCTTCCCTTTGGTTTCATGTTGTAGTTTTTTAATGCATAAAATTCCAAGGACAACACTCTTTGGTCATGTACCCTATTGTCCATGACACAGGCCTGTACCCTATTGTCCATGACTGGGGCCCCTGTACCCAACTGTCCATGATTGGGGCCTGTACCCTACTGTCCATGATTGGGGCCTGAAACCTACTGTCCATGACTGAGGCCTGTACTCTACTGTCCAAGACACAGGTCTGTACCCTACTGTCCATGACTGGGCCTGTACCCACTGTCCATGACACAGGCCTGTACCCTACTGCCCCTGATTGGGCCTGTACCCAAATTCCATGATTGAGGCCTGTACCCTATGTCCATGACACAGGCCTGTACCCTACTGTCCATGACACAGGCCTGTCCCCTACTGTCCATGACACGGGTCTGTACCCTACTGTCCATGACTGAGGCCTGTACCCTACTGTCCATGACACAGGCCTGTACCCTACTGTCCATGACTGGGGCCCTTTGTACCCTACTGTCCATGACTGAGGCCTGTACCCTATTGTCCATGACGAGGCCTGTACCCCTACTGTCCATGACACAGGCCTGTACCTACTGTCCATGATGAGGCCTTACCCTACTGTCCATGATTGAGGCCTGTACCCTACTGTCCATGACACAGGCCTGTACCCTACTGTCCATGTTTGAGGCCTGTTACCCTGCTGTCCATGGACTGAGGCCTGTACCCTACTGTCCATGACTGAGGCCTGTCCCCTACTGCCCAAATGACTAAGGCCTGTACTCTACTGTCCATGACACAGGCCTGTACCCTACTGTCCATGATTGAGGCCTGTCCCCTATGTCCATGACACAGGCCTGTACCCTACTGTCCATGACTGAGGCCTGTACCCTACTGTCCATGACTGAGGCCTGTACCTATTGCCCAAAGACTGAGGCCTGTACTCTACTGTCCATGACACAGGCCTGTACCCCTAACTGTCCATGATTGGGCCTGTACCCTACTGTCCATGATTGAGGCCTGTACCCTACTGTCCATGACACAGGCCTGTACCCTACTGTCCATGACACGGGCCCTGTACCTACTGTCCATGACTGAGGCCTGTACCCTACAGCCCCATGACTGAGGCCTGTACCCACTGTCCATGACTGAGGCCTGTACCCTTACTGTCCAGGGACACAGGCCTGTACCCTACTGTCCATGATTGAGGCCTGTACTCTACTGTCCATGACACAGGTCTGTACCCTACTGTCCATGACTGAGGCCTGTACCCTACTGTCCATGACCGAGGCCTGTACCCTACTGTCCATGACTGAGGCCTGTACCCCCCTTCCCATGATTTAGGCCTGTACCCTACTGTCCATGATTGATAAAGGGACCTGTACCTACTGTCCATGATTGATAAAGGGCCCTGTCCCCTACTGTCCATGATTGGTCAAGGCCTGTACCCTAAGTCCAAGTTTAAAGGCCTGTACCCTACTGTCCATGTTTGAGGACTGTACACTCCTGCCCATGATTAAACTAGAGGGTTTTTAGAAGATACCTTACTATCCAAACCTGACCCCACAGATACAGACAGACAGAAAAATGGCCAGACAAACACTCACTCTCTTACAGACTTAAATGCCGTGAATTGGCTTGAATACAACCCTGATTTCATCTTCAGACTGTGGTGCTTTCCTACAGTTGAGTGAGTGTGTGTGTGTGTGTGTGTGTGTGTGTGTGTGTGTGTGTATTACATGCATGTGTGCGTGTGTTTTGACATGTACAACTTAGGGACCTCAAATAATAAACATGAAACCCTTAAAAAATTCCAAAGCCTAGGTTTCAGCGTAAATCACCCAAAGGGTTTGAAGAAAGTGGTACCATTATGTTTTTTTTGTGTGCATTACACTGTAAATTTGAGGCACTTGGGTGGCAACTCTAGAAACAGTGCCACATCACCTCTACCTTGCTGTATGAGATCACTAACGGTCTTGTCCAGTCCTCTATCATATACTGATCAATACCAAATGGATTCCTGCACCATGTCACCCCACAGTCAACAGCTGAGCTTTATCAGAATGAGATCCCACAGCAGTGGAGGTTAAAGGTCAGGAAACAGCTCTACCCAGGACAAGAACCCAGACAGAGGAGGTTAAAGTCGGAACAGGTCTCTCAGGACAAGAACCCAGAGCAGAGGAGGTTAAAGGTCGGGAAAACAGGTCTCTCAGGACAAGAACCCAGAGAGAGGAGGTTAAAGGTCAGGAACAGGTCTACCAGGAAAGAACCCAGAGCAGAGGGGGTTAAAGGTCAGGAACAGGTTATCAGGACAAGAACCCAGAGCTGAGGGGGTTAAAGGTCAGGAACAGCTAGAGTTTTGACCCCCCTTCCCTCATCACAAGGAGGTTCATATCTTCCATGAATAATGAGGGACTGCAACTCCCTTCCCCTTGGTGTACAGGGGCTCTAGTGTTTCGGTGAACATCCCCAGCCGGAAAACTCAAGCCCCACAGACACTGGGGAAACTAAAACAACAGCTGACACTGCAGTGCTGCATGAGGCAAGGTGCATGAATAATAAAATGTTGATAGTATGGCGGTGTTGGAGATTTCTTTTTTTGGGGAAAGATAACAATTACTAGTGATTGAGTCTTTTGCTTGGTCACTTCCCTGAGTCCCGAAGTTCGTTGCAGATGGCCGTTAGGATATCAATAACTGTCTCCATCATTTTTCAAGATTCTACAGAGATACTGTCCTACTGTTTGCTGGTCCTTATCATATCGCACATCTCCAGCATGTTGCGTGGGATCCATGGTTCTGATTCCATTTGTTTATTCCAAGGATCTCTTCTGCTGTTTCTGTCATCACTTGGTTCAAATTGTTTGTGGGGGCTTCAAAGTCTTTTTCTTAAAAAAAAGTAGTGGTATGAATTTTTCCTATGGATGCTCAGAATTGTTCACCAATGTCAGGTGCTTTCAGTTTGTCAAGCTTGAATTAGAGACAGGTTTTTCACTCTTCCCTTGTTATTCTCACAACCTTCAGTTCATTGCGACAGGTTCTTGGGCACTGCCAAACACTGACTGCTGGAAATTCCTTGTTTTTTTTGGGGGGGTTTTCTGTCCCAGCCTCTGCGCCACCTCAGAGGCAGTGCACCCCGCCGCTCATTCCGACACCCGGTCCACAGCCACAGCCCGGTCAGCCCCGCCGCAGCCCCGGCAATCCACAGGGATCAGTCAATGTCAAGTCATCAAGAGGCAACCACCGGAGGAACACTGCACTGCTGCCCAGTCACTTCTGTGGTGTTCAGTGGCGCCTGTTCTGATCTACGGACACCACCCACTAAGCCCCCTACTGACGACAATAATTGCCCTTTGTTGCGGAGCCGCATGAGTGAGTTCCCCTCCGGAGGGCACCACCCCATCCGTCCCAAAGACAGCCCCCATGGACTCGCGATATCTGTGACCCGACAGAACCAAACCAAGACCCAGAAGTGGAGAGGACATCAAACTGAGGTCCCATGGAGCAGGGGATGAAGGGCCACAGAATTTGAGACATTTAAAAATTTTTTTTATGCTGATTTATGAGAATGAGGATGATTAGGAAGCTACGGATTTCCCATTTCGGTCTGAGACTACATGACAGGGCTGTACTCTGCACTTCCTTTCATAAATATCCCCGGGATCAACCAGGCCCGAGAGATACAGACACCTGCAGTGTTGTTCAGGAAATTTGAGCCCAAAACTCTCAGAAATGCATCCATTAACTGATTAAGTGGATAAAACTCGACTGTTTGGTCCCAGTCTTACCAACTGAGTCCCAGCAAATCAACTCTGGGTAGGAGCCGGTCGGGCAGAAAAACCCCACATACTTGATGGGATTCGAAAACACGACCTCCCAGCCAGGAGTCCGCGACGCTAACCACTTCGCGGCTGGTAAATTCCTTGTTTTAGTCCTTTGATGCCAGACCCCGTACGGTTCTTTACAAGGATATAGTTTATCTGGCTGTGACACTGCCCATTTGGGGGGTTCCATGTCTATTACTTTGATGCTTTTCTTACTGAAAGTGTTGGCAAGAACCCCAAATCACTATCAAGGGTATATTCCAGCAGGTTTGTTCCTCTATCAAATGTGGTCATAGCAATAGAGGCTGTCAAGTCTCCATGGGCATCTGCCCCCAGCTTTGTCATTCCAGGCACCCCCGAACGATGAGGATGTCCTTGTCAACCTTACTGATGACTGGAGCTGGAACAGAATTCTTCAATTTGAAGATGCGTGGGATTTTTAGTTATGGAACTCTTCAACTGTGCATGCAGTGGGGTTTTCAGTTAAGAACTCTTCAATCTGTACATGCAGTGGCATTTTCAGTGATAGAAAATCTTCAATCTGTACAACGGATGCTGTGGATTTTCAGTGATTGAAACTCTTCAATCTGTGCATGCAGTGGGATTTTCAGTTGGGAACAGAAATCTTCAATCTGCACATGCAGTGGGATTTCATTAAAAAGAACATCAAGAACCACTACTTCCCTACCTTTGGGTGTTACTCTGTTTCCGCAGGGTAAAAGTAGTGATGCGCCGATGTTGTGCATACTGGTGAGCTCTCTTGAAGTACGCCTCACTTGAGAAGGGTTCACAGACGGTCAGGTAAACAAGGCCCATGAACTGTGGTAGTGTGACACCTAAGCTGAAGAGGGCAGATGGCAAACTGGTAGTTCTGAAGCTTTGGGTTTTTGTCCGGTTTATAGGACTTGCATTTACACTGGCCACAGAATAGCCATAGATCGTTACAACGGCAAGGACGCTTTGACAGTACCTATATGATTTAGTAGTAGTAGTATAGTAGTAGTAGGGATGGCTTCTTAGCCTAGACCTCGCCGGTCTATCATGTGTCCCCTCTAAATTTCTTCACTTTTTGGGTCATATGGCATGCTACAATTAATATCTTCCCTTGCAAATCCATCTTTAATCATGAAACAATTTTCTAAATTTTGAATCATTATCGAGAAAATTCTGAAAGTATTAATATCAGTTTCAAATTTAAGGTAGTAGGTATTTCATTCCAGTGGTTAGCAACTCTATAAGAAAATGAAAATTTACGTTGATTGTGTTACAGTGCTTTAAAAAAACTTTCCTTCAGAGTTTCTAGTACTCGAAGTTTGTGCAGCAAAAGAAAGTCTCAATGTCAATATTATCATAGCCCTTAAAGATCTTATAAATTGAATTAGGTCACCTCTGATCCTTCTTCCCCTCAGCGAGTGCAGATTCAATATTTCAATCTTTATTATATGATAAGTTTTTGCAATTTCTTCAGCAGTTTGGTAGCTCGTCTTTGAACCTTTCTAACATTATTGATTGACGCTTTAAAAAGGGCTCCAAATCACATTAGCATACTCCAAATGTGGCCTGACAAAAGCTTTGTATATTTCAAAAAAGTATCTTTATCTAATAAGTAAAACTCCTTTTTTTAGATACCAACATCTGGTTAGCTTTTTTTACCACTATCTGTAAGTGAGGGTCAAATGACAACCTGCTAAACGAAGGTAAACCCAATCTTTCTTCAGTAAAGCCTTTACTTGGTGATAAACATCATTCTCCATCATTTTATATTCATTATTTTGATTATTATTCCTGACGTGCAATACACCACACTTGGTCATGGTGAAATACAGATTCCACGACTCAGACCACTCTTGCAGTTTGTAGATATCGATTTGAATACAAGTACCTTTGATGTACAATTGTAAATCTTTGTATCAACTGCGAATATTTTACATGGACTGACAAGGTTATCTGGTAGATCATTTATAAAAATAGTGAAAAGAACCGGTCCCAGTATACTTCCCTTTAGGGATACCCCTAAGTACATTACATTTCTTTGATTTGGCTGCCCCTACTCTGACTTGTGAGTTCTATCACTCAGAAAGTTTTTGATCCATTTAATAAGGGCCACCAATACCGTATGCTGCTAGCTTTATAAGGGTCTCTTATGCGGAACCCTAATCAAAAGCTTTTCTAAACTCCATGTATATGATATCAATTCCTTGTCTGCCATCTGCATTGTTGTTATTCCTCCATAAACCTCTAACAGCTGTGTGACACATAATCGTTTTTTTCGAAAACCATGCTGACTTTGAATATAAATTATTATCTGTAAAAAAAGGAGACCATTTTAGTCTCTGACAATACTTTCTAAAAAAATTGCATAGATACAAGGGAAGACTTAACGGTCTGTAGTTGCTCGGTTCACATTTTGTCCCCTTTCTTAAAAAAACGCTGGCCACCTCTGCCGTTTTCCCGTCTTCAGGTAATACACCAGTTTCAAGTGTCTTATTAAAAAATGAACACAGTGGAACAGATAGTTCCTCACATAGCTCTTTTATACCTTGGTGGCAATAAATCAGGACCCTGTGCCTTATTTGGGTTAAGTTGTTTTAATTACTCTCCACAGCTTTGGGAGTTACTCGAATTTCTGTTAACATTACCCCATTTGAATAACATCCTTCTCTCCCAAGTCGGAATGTCGCATAATTTTCTTGGGTAAATACACTTGAAAAAAAAGTATTTAACATTTGAGCCTTATCCATGTCATCCACCACAAAGTACCATCAGGTCTCTTTAATGCACTTATACCTGTACTCATTTTCATTTGCTGTTGACATACCTCCAAAACTTTTTTGGAAATTTTTTTTACCTTCATTGGCGATCCTGCTTCTCATAATCTCTTCTTATCTTTTTAACAACTTTTTACATTTGTTTCTTTCCTTTATGTATTTCAGATAAGCATAACCCGATTTAGTGGTAAGGTAATCTTTGAATAGTTATATTTTTTTTGATACATCTGAACGCTGTCTTATTCATCCATACAGGTTGTACTTTTTTAGTATCCCTAACTTTAACTTTAGGGATACATTTCTCCATACCATTATCAGTAATCTTTTTATGTAGTTCCAACTCTCTTCGCTATTCATTTCGACATCACAGACCAATCATGACATTTACAATCTTTCTAAACTTACAATAATCACCCTTGCTATTTGTAAATATACTTAACCTGTTTTTTTACTTTTTTATTAGAAATGTGAAGCTGAAATGCCAAACATCATGGTCACTTTTACCCACTTGGGTCAAGATGCACAATGTCCAAAATAAGTTATCTTCGCTTACAAGTATCCAGTCATCCCAAAGTAGGGTTTGATCAACTCTCCTCCTTGTCCCGGGTTTGCTTACCTTCTGTATCAAAAAGGAATCTAGCACATTTTGTTTAATGCTGTCATTTTTTTCTCCTGTCCATTTTCCATCCCAATGGACGCCTGGAAAATTAAAGTCGCCTATAATGCACACCTTTTGTATACTTGATACCATATCAGATTTAAATATTTGAAATAATTTCTGCACAGCTTATTTTTCCGTCCTGATTGAGACACTTAGTGAAAGGGCAAACAAACAAGGCTTTACACATTTGTAAATCCAATATTTTTGTTGCTGTTTTGTGAGCAGAGGCATGTATCAAACTTGTGTACTACTTAACTATGGAAAATGAACTTCCCCGAAAGTGATGACGTCCTTTTTGGCACAATATTTGTTGTTGTCATTGTTCTAATATTGCCTGACCACTTGCGTACAAGCTTTCATGCAGCATCTATTTTTATCTACAAGAAAATAAACCCAGTCGAGTTTGGTATTAAAAAGAATTGTTGGGAATTCGCCAATTCAGTCATCTCAATAGCGCAGATATATTACATTTTTTCATGACAATAACTATTATCAAACCTATAGCCCCATTTGTAATGGCCGCTCAACCTTGCCGAACACATTGCTGCCAGACCAGCTATGGACAGATGACATTCATTGCCGAATACAGTGCGGTTAGCAGGCTGGTGGGGAGCGGCCTGCAGAAAACACCCCTTTCCCTCACCTGCATCACAGCTTGGTCTCTGCAGCTGTAAACTCCCCTGCGACTCAAAACTAAGTAACTTGCTCTGAACAGCTGTGTCTGATCATTTTCTTCACTGCTAGTGTTTGGGCTTTCGGTAAATACATCCAAATAAAATTTTACCATCTTGGACACTTTCGACTGAGCACCACACACTTTCCTGAAATTCACACACATTTATTTCCTCACACTCTCATTGCCTGGTCAAATTCATTGCCACTACTGATTTGGCACAATGACCAACAATATTCTAGTAGTATAGTAGTAGTAGTAGTAGTAGTAGTAACAGTAGTAGCAGCAGGAGTGGTCAGGATATTGCATGGCAACGAATTTGACTGGAGCAACGAATTTGACCGTATCAGTCAAATTCATTGCCTGGTCAAATTCAATGCCAATACTGCCAAAAAATCGAGTAGTAGTAGTGGTTGTCTAAACTGTGGAGTTTTGCCGTTGCCATTAGCAACTACACGTTATGACGTCATTCTTGGCTAAGGTCGTATACCAGCAACCTAAGCTGGTATACCAGCAACGAATTTGACTGAGCAACGAATTTGACCGCGACAACTCAACTTGATAGTTGGTGTCACTGAAGGGTTTGGGTAGAATCCTGACAAAACCCAAAGCCCATGTCTGGACTGACCTGATACGGTAGAGTGCATGTGTGTGAATGTGCAAGTGCTTAATTCACCATTCAACATCTGCACAGTGCAATGTATGTTCCCACATCTGATGAATAACCAGCAGCGCAGACCTTCCTCTGAAAAGCTGCAAAATCATCAACTCATTGATGGCGGCCGCTCAATGGAAGAAAATGACGACCCCCCCCCCCCCCCCCCAATTCCTCAAACAACGTTGTATATTAAATTATACACACCGGTATGAAACGGAAACACAACAAACTAAAAAAAAAAAAACCTGGTCATATTAGCACGTGTTTCAGGATAACATGAACACCTTCATTTTCCAGTTACGTGCCAGAATGATCAACAGATTGATCGTGGCTCCTCGACAGAATGAGGAAAAGAAGAATCGTTCATTCAATCGGTGACATGTTGAAGTTTTTTTCCAACTTGATGCTTCTTCTTCTTCTTTCTTCCTAAAATACTGGTTCACTCAAAAACGAGTAGGTCACCAGCGCGCATGTTAAAAAAGTAAAATAAAATAACATAAAACATAAAACAGTGCGACTCAGACTGTTGGCCCCCTGGAGCAAATTTGGCAACAAGGGGTCGCACTCGATATTCAAGAAGTTAAAAGCAATGGCCAAATTCAGGCCCAGGTAATAGTAAAATATCTGGGGAAGTAAAAATAAAAAATCGTCATATGCAGATCTCAAAACTGTCGAATCAATTTGTTTTTTAAATGAGATTGCATTTGTGGCAATCTTGATGGCACCTGGCAGTGAGTTCCACAGCCGTACAGAACTGGGATAAAAAAGAAGTAAGTTGCTGTCATAATTTAAATGCAGGTATGGTATAACATGACTGCCACTCCTGCTGCTACTTTTATTCATTTACTAGTTGTTCCATTGGAATATCGATTACTTTAGCTCTGCCTTTGAAGAAGATGTTAATGTTGATAAAAGCTCTTCTCTCTTCTAAGGGTTTCCATTCTAATTTCCTCATGTTCTTCCTAGTATTTCCCCTTTTCTCTGATGTGGTTCCCTGTTATGAACCGTGCTGCTCTCTTCTGAATCTTTTCGAGGTTATCAATGTCCTTTAGATGGTAAGGATCCCAAACTGAGCAACCATATTCCAGTACTGGTCTAACCAGTGTTTTGTAGCAGTCGTCTTTAACCTTTTGGGGGCAGTCATTGATATTCCTGTATAAGAAGCTTCCTGTATAAGAAAGCTAAGATGTTATTTGCTTTCTTACATACTAAATTGTAATGTTCTTTCCATTTGAGACGACTATCTATAATCACGCCTAAATATTTTGCAGCATTAGTTTCTTTAAGAATAGTATTATGGATAGAATAATCTGATCTAATTGGTGAGCGTTTGTTACATATACGCAACACATGGCACTTTTGGGGATGAAATTCCATTTTCCATGTTCTTTCCCACTCTTGTAAAGCGTTTAGATCTTCTTGTAGAATGCGTGTATCATTCTTGCTTCTGATTGTTTCTATAACTAAGCTGTCATCTGCAAAAAGCCTTATAGTAAGTTCCAGGAGAGAGATTTCTACTTATGTCATTTATATAAATTAAGAAAAACAAGGCCCCAGAACAGTCCCTGTGGTACACCTGACAAGACTGGTTTACAATGGGATGACGACCCTTCCACAACAACTTTCTGCGTTCTCCCAACGAGAAATGATCTAGCCCATTTTAGCAAAGAACCGCCAATGCCAATGTGTTCTAATTTAAGCAGCAGGCCCTCATGGTCAACCTTATCAAAGGCTTTAGAAAAGTCTAATAAAATTGCATCTATTTGCTGTCTGTTGTTAAGACAGTTATTAAAATCATTGAGAGTTGTTATAAGTTGAGTCTCACAACTCCTTCGCTGTCTAAAACCATGCTGGGCGTTATTTAAGAAGTCATATTTGTCAAGATGGTCCATTATGCTACTAAGTTCAAGTAGTTTAGCTGATATGGATGTAAGAGATACAGGTCTATAGTTCTCTGCTTTTGTTTTGGTCATCCTTTTTGAATAAGGGGAACAATACCCCATCTCGCCACTCATCAGGTATTACTCCCTGGTCCAGTGAAGCTTGGTAAAGTAGTTTGGTATACCTCACTCAATTCATTGGCACATAATTTTAAGAGCTTGCCAGGAACGCCATCGGGACCATAGCTTTGTTTTCATTGATGTTGGTCAGTAACTTAAATACTCCTGCTTTGTTTACTTTGATGTTTTGCATTTCAGGGAGTTTAACATCATCCTTTAGTCTAACGTTAATTAAAGGTTTGGGATTTGAGAAAACTGAAGAAAACTGCTTGTTTAGTAAGTTTGCTTTCCCTTCAGGTCCTGTATTAGGTTATTCTGGTTGTTTCTCAGGTCTGGAATCCCAATGTTGTCCTGTCTCTTACTCCTTATGTAAGACCATAATTTCTTGTTTTGATGATCACCTTATGAAATCATCGAATTAACATAATTGGAGTGAGCAAGCCTACATTCTCTCTGACACCTTCTCTTAATATGTTTTATACTAACCAGTAATCTTTCTGAATTAGGATGTAGTTTCAATTTCTTAAAGAAACGATGTTTCCTTCTCAACAAACGTTTAGTTTTTGTAGTAATCCAGGGCTGGTGGTTCTTGCTTGAAGTTATTTTAGTAGGTATGTTGTCATCCATAATAAATTCCAAGTTAGTTTTTATACACTTTCAAAGGTCACTGACATTATCTTTAACACTATGGGACCTCAAAAAAAGACGACTGAAATCATGAGTATCCCTGCGCAATTTTGGTAAATCTGCTTGGTTCCAGAGTCTGATGGTACGTTTGGGGGGTTTTTCTTCAAAAAGGGTTGACCCCTGATTCTAAAACTGATAAAATCCCAAATCATAAAGTGCAACTGAACCCTAAATCATTAAGAGAAAAAAGATAAACTTAAATACTCCCTCTCTTCCACTGTCCCTCTGTCTACTTCACTCACCACTTTGACTTCACAAGGGGAGTATTGTGCATGTTTATGTCTGTACTTTTTTTGTTTGTCGCTGAGGAAGGCATTTTGCCGAAAATTTCTTGTCCTGTTTTGTGTCGTGCAATAAATCGTCGTTACTTCACACTTTGTTTTGTGTGCTCTTCTGCTTTTTTGTCGTGTTTCAGTAACGCCGCAGTTTGTTTCATTTGCCGTTTGTACTTAAATGCATAGTCGTAAATTTTCAATCTCTTATCAAGAAAAGGAAGAACTCAGTAATTTAGTCACTGAAAAAAAACATTGATGTTGTAATTGGAACAGAAACTTGGCTAGAAACTGGAACATCCAGCAGTGAACTTCTAATGGAGGATTTTGATTTTTATAGAAAGGACAGACTGGAAAAAGAGGTGGGGGAGTCTTGATTGCCATTAAGAAGAACTTAGCCAGTGAGTTTTTATATCAAGCAAAAATAGTGAAAGTTTATTTTGTAGGATTAATTTCAAGAATAAGAGACCTGTCATTGTTGGATCAGTTTACAGACCTCCAGACTCAGATGAAAATGTATGTTCGTCTATTTGCAGAGACATTTCTAACATTGTTTTGGCCAATAGGAAGGCAATATTATGGATGGTGGAGACTTTAATTTACCAGATATTGATTGGGGTGAAGATGCCATACTTGGTAATCAATACAGTAAAAATATAATACTCAGTTTTTTGATGCCACCAAGACCTTGGATTAGTACAGTCAGTTGAATCACCAACTCGTGGTAAGGCATTCCTGGATTATTTTTTACCAATTGTCCAGGCGCTTTAGGCAATCAGGAATTAATTGCAGGCCTGGGTGATCATGACATAGTTCTCTTAGAGAGTAACTTTCAACCCTTTCGAAGAAAACCCCCTAAACGTACCATCAGACTCTGGAACCAAGCAGATTTACCAAAATTGCGCAGGGATAACTCATAATTTCAGTCGTCTTTTTTTGAGGTCCCATAGTGTTAAAGATAATGTCAGTGATCTTTGGAAGTGTAATAAAAACTAACTTGGAATTTATTATGGATGACAACATCCCTACTAAAATAACTTCAAGCAAGAACCACCAGCCATGGATTACTACTAAAACTAAACGTTTGTTGAGAAGGAAACATCGTTTCTTTAAGAAATTGAAACTACATCCTAATTCAGAAAGATTACTGGTTAGGTATAAACATATAAGAGAAGGTGTCAGAGAGAATGTAGGCTTGCTCACTCCATTATGTTAATTCGATGATTTCATAAGGTGATCATCAAAACAAGAAATTATGGTCTTACATAAGGAGTAAGAGACAGGACAACAATGGGATTCCAGACCTGAGAAACAACCAGAATAACCTAATACAGGACCCTGAAGGGAAAGCAAACTTACTAAACAAACAGTTTTCTTCAGTTTTCTCAAATCCCAAACCTTTAATTAACGTTAGACTAAAGGATGATGATAAACTCCCTGAAATGCAAAACATCAAAGTAAACAAAGCAGGAGTATTTAAGTTACTGACCAATATCAATGAAAACAAAGCTAACTGGTCCCGATGGCTTTCCCCTGGCAAGCTCTTAAAATTATGTGCCAATGAATTGAGTGAGGTATACCAATTACTTTACCAAGCTTCACTGGACCCAGGAGTAATACCTGATGAGTGGCGAGATGCGAGCATTGTTCCCTTATTTAAAAAGGGTGACAAAACAAAAGCAGAGAACTATAGACCTGTATCTCTTAATCCATATCAGCTAAATTACTTGAACACATAATATATAGTAGCATAATGGACCATCTTGACAAATATGATTTCTTAAATAACGCCCAGCATGGTTTTAGACAGCGAAGGAGTTGTGAGACTCAACTTATAACAACTCTCAATGATTTTAGTAACTGTCTTAAAAAAGACAGCAAATAGATGCAATTTTATTAGATTTTTCTAAAGCCTTTGATAAGGTTGACCATGAGGGCCTGCTGCTTAAATTAGAACACATTGGCATTGGCGGTTCTTTGCTAAAATGGGCTAGATCTTTTCTCGTTGGGAGAACGCAGAAAGTTGTTGTGGAAGGGTCGTCATCCCATTGTAAACCAGTCTTGTCAGGTGTACCACAGGGAACTGTTCTGGGGGCCCTTGTTTTTCTTAATTTATATAAATGACATAAGTAGAAATCTCTCTCCTGGAACTACTACAGTCGAGACCGGATGTAAGAAAGTCGTCGGGACCCACATTTTGTCTTTCATACATCCGGTCTTTACTAAATCCGGTTAACCGGATGTATGAAAATATTGAGGATCGACTTTCATACATTTTTACTTGACAAAAGTAGTTTTTTTCATATCATTTTTGTATTTATTTGTTTTTTTTATGTTTAAAATGTTTTGATACATATCCTAGTTAGAAGAAAAGGTTTTTGAATAACAAGTGGAAAAGTACATGTACTTTCATACACACAATCAGGACAACTGGTAGAAAGAGCAAAACTGTTTGTGTAAGGAACTGTTCTGCTTTGCATGTGCCGTGCACTCTCCGCCCCCCCCCCCCCCCCCCCACTCCCCTCCCTCTCTCTGTGTAGCGTGTGTGTGTGTGCGTACGTGCGTGCGCTCGCGCGCACGTGTGTGTATGTGTTTGTGTGTGGCACAACTGTATTGTGTGTCTTCCCTCCACAACCCTTTTGCGCTTTTGACGATGTTTTTGGTCGTGGAAGCTTTGTAAGGACCGTTGGCGTAGCAAAAAAAATTAATTTTCTGAGTTCCCCTCTCTCGCTCTCTCTCTTTCTCTCTCTCCAAAACGCACACATTATAAACACACACACACGCGCACACTGAATACAAAAAAGTGAGTTAAACTTAAAACCAGTTTAATGGATAAAAACAACAACAACAACATAAAAAAACAACAAGTGAGTCACACCCACGACCAAAGCCTCTGGTTCTAATTGTACAAAAAATGCCTTCCTGGGCTATTATGGCTCTTCAGTCATGACAAATTTATAACAGGTTAAAATGACTGAATAGACACACAAAACAAATTATTAATGGAGTTAAACATAAAATCAGTTTAATGGATAAAATCAACAACAACAACAAGAACATAAAATACAAGAACATAAAATACAACAACATAAAATACAACCAACATAAAAAGATAACAACTGATTCACATCCATGACCAATGTCTCTGGTTATAAATGTAACAAAAATGCCTTCTGGCTGTTATGGGTCTTCGTGACGAATTTATAACAGGTTAAAAAAAATGATTGAATGGACAAACAAACTAAGCAGAACAACTCATGACAGCTATAGAATCTGGATAAAAATCAGTTGGTGGGGAGTTTTCAGGGCATCCTCATTTAGATTACCTTTGTGGACACCACCCGCTCAAAATGGCCACAAACATTTCGGAGGTAAATGTTCTCCTCGGACCTGTCTACCCCATTTATCGGGAAAAGGGGTGGGTGTGGCAGCCATCTCCGCGAGCATTCGGAAGTGGGTGTGTACACCACAATGGTGGTTTGAAGGAGGGTGGCAGCCGCGAATATCTCTACATCCGACCCCCATGAACGGGGTCGGAGGGTGTTGTGAGCGAGATAATCACCTACATCTCCCTCCACGTATGCAGAGAAAGCCTGGTGATTCCTGCACATGATGTCGATTATTTTTTCTCGGACAACCATGTGCTGGGCCTGGCTACCACATAAATCAAGGCTTATGGCACGATACAGGCAGTTTCCATCCCCTACAATGTGGTTTAACTCCGAAGGGACCCCAAGATCTTGGGTTGGACACCGTTCGGGCAAAAACAAAGGGCCCGAAGGCCCAATCTTGCACACTGCGAACCCTCCATTCCACATTAGTGGGATGAAAGGCTAGAGGCTGCCCCTCGTGTGCACCACAAAATTTTACTTCTCCTTCTTCCCCGTCTTCCCATTTTCTTTCTCTCCGCTACAACTGCCCCTGTCTCCTCCCCTCTCTTACCCCCTTCCTCTCCTCTCTTCCCAAGTCCCTCTCTCTCCCTTCGCTTTCCCATGTCCTTCCAAACTCCTCTCTCTCCTTTCTCCTCCCCCCTATGTCTCCCGTCTCATCCCAAGTCCCTCTTTCTCCACTCTCCTTTCCCCTCTCTCTTGTCCCCTCTCCTCCCAGGCCACTTCCTCCTCCCCTTCCTCCCACACCACTTCCTCCTCCCTCTCCTCCCACACCACTTCCTCCTCCCCTTCCTCCCACACCACTTCCTCCTCCCTCTCCTCCCAGGACACTTCCCCCTCCCCTTCCACTCACGCCACTTCCTCCTCCCTCTCCTCCCACACCACTTCCTCCTCCCTCTCCTCCCACACCACTTCCTCCTCCCCTTCCTCCCACACCACTTCCTCCTCCCTCTCCTCCCACACCACTTCCTCCTCCCCCTTTCCCCCCACACCACTTCCTCCTCCCCTTCCTCCCACACCACTTCCTCCTCCTCTCCTCCCACACCACTTCCTCCTCCCTCTCCTCCCACACCACTTCCTCCTCCCTCTCCTCCCACACCACTTCCTCCTCCCTCTCCCCCACACCACTTCCTCCTCCCTCTCTCCCACACCACTTCCTCCTCCCTCTCCTCCCACACCACTTCCTCCTCCCTCTCCTCCCACACCACTTCCTCCTCCCCTTCCTCCCAGGCCACTTCCTCCTCCCCTTCCTCCCACACCACTTCCTCCTCCCCCTTCTCCCAGGCCACTTCCTCCTCCCTCTCCTCCACACCACTTCCTCCTCCCTCTCCTCCCACACCACTTCCTCCTCCCTCTCCTCCCACACCACTTCCTCCTCCCCTTCCTCCCACACCACTTCCTCCTCCCTCTCCTCCCAGGTCACTTCCTCCTCCCCTTCCTCCCACACCACTTCCTCCTCCCTCTTCTCCCAGGCCACTTCCTCCTCCCTCTCCTCCCACACCACTTCCTCCTCCCTCTTCTCCCAGGCCACTTCCTCCTCCCCTTCCTCCCACACCACTTCCTCCTCCTCTTCTCCCAGGCCACTTCCTCTCCCTCTCCTCCCAATGCCTCTGTCTCTTTCAAAAAAGTATGAACACGTGTCTGTTTTTTTGAATCCTCAATGTGGCGTAAGAGAATCTCTTGAACCCACTTGAAGCACTTGATCATTCCGTCTTTCCTGTCAGCATACAAAAGTTGCTAATGTCCGTTGCGGACACCAAGCCTCTCTTGATGAAACCTGGGGCATTTCTTCTCTTCTTCCTCTGAAGATGCATCGGAATCTGGGATTCTGGAAGTGCAACGGTTCTGCTGGTAACATCCGGTGCGGCTGTTGGATCCTCGGTGAGCACTTCCTCATCAACAGTGAAGTAATCAGATGGGGGGGACGTTCCACTCCTGAAACAGGCGAGAAAGGTGCGGCTCCACTTCCTGCTGGTCTTTCTCAAGCAGGGTTCTGAATCTGATGTTGTCTGGTCATCTGAGGAATGACGGAAGCCAGCGTTGCGAAAGCAGTGGCAATGTGTCTGTAGTGACCTTTTCCCACGACTGCGTCGTCATGTGTATGGCATCAAGAAGAGTTGGCTGGTAGGTACCTCCTCCGCCCTCAATGCAGGCGAGAAGGTTCAAACACATGGACCTCCTGTACTTCACTTTGAAATTTTGAATGGATGCCGCATCAAGGGCTGGAGTTTCGATGTCGCATTTGGCGGAAGGAACAGTACCTCGACTGCACGGAGATCAGGCAATTTGTGACTGGAACAGTTGTCCATCACGATAGGACCTTCCTAATTTGCCTTCCATGTCTCTGTCAAACTGAATGAGCCAGGTTTGAATATTTCTTTGTCATCCAAGCAGATGCGTTGCTGTCATATTGCACAGGCAAATCTTTCTTGACGTGTTTGAAGCATCTCGGATTCGCGTATTTGCCAATAAAGATTGGCTGACGTTGTCTGTTCCGGTCATGTTGCAACAAAACGTGATTGTCACTCTCTCGCGGCGATTTTTCTTCCCTCCGGTGCAAGTCTCCCCTCTGAAGGCAAATGTTCTGTCAGAAGAAGTTTCCAAAACAGACCTGTCTCGTTTCCCCGTTGTAGACGTCGTCGGCCTTGTATCTGTCTAGCTTGGGCGCAAAATGTCTCGACCCAAGCGTCTGTTGACTTCTCGTCGACGAAGCCCTCTCGCCATGCATCTTTTTGAAGACAAGGCCATGTCGAGTCTTCCAACGCTGCAGCCAGGAGTTTGTGCATGTCCAATTGCTTTCTCCCATCGATGCATGCCAATTCCTCGGCTTTGGAGCGGATGATCAAGCCGTCAAGGGAACGTTGCTTAACCTGAATGTGGAAATTAAAAAAAAGTTGAATTACATTTTGAAAAAGAAATCAGTATGGAATTATGCACTCATTGTTTCATTTCTGACAGCCAATTCAAATTCAATTTTTTTTTAATACACTTTCATGCGGAAAACTCATGTGTGGTTGGTCAGTAAATGAAGTAAAGCATTCTAAAAAGACATTCTCTATAAAAAATCATGAAATAAACAGGTGGATACATATTCCATACAAATACTCATGCAATATATATTTCTAAGGATATCGTGCCATCACACACGCACACCCCACACACGCCCCACACACACACACACACACACACACCACACACACACACACACACACACACACACGCATACACACACCAACTGCTGCACCCCACCACTTCCTCCCCCCTCCCCTCCACACACACACATACACACACTGATGCGCTCACGCACACACACTGACACGCACACACACACACACACACATATGCACACACACACGCACGCACACAGGTGTATATTATAAAGTATGTACATGTATCACAATTGTGTGTCAAGTATCACATATGTCATATCACATTGAAGCAGCCAGTACTGCGAGCGACAGCAGGAACCCACGCATGCATCTACGCTCACGCTCCCACGCGCTCGCGCACGCACGCACACACATACACCCCCCCACCCCCACACACACATGCATGCACACAAGCACACACACACACACATCATGCGCGCACATACACACACACACACACACACACACACACACACACAAGAGAGGCACACAATGCATACTGGCGTCAGAAGGGGAGGAGGACGCTACGACAAGATCGAGGGTTGGAGGGCGCGGGGGGGGGGTGGGGGGGGGGGGGGGGGGGGGGGGGGTGGGGGGTGGGGGGGGGGTGGGGGGGGGTGGGGGGGGGGGGGGAGGGGGAGGGGGGGAAGGGCTAGAAGCGGAATTCAGCCGCACAGGTAGTATAAAAATGTAGAATTGGATATTGAACCGCCCATAACTTGATGCCCCTCCCGCCGGCCACCTCCATAAGTTTTTAGGCTAGCAGACAATCAGGCACTGAGGCACAAAGTACAAGAAGACAGACAGACAGACAGACCAGCAAACAGACAGACAGGGACAACGGGCACCGAGACAGGAAGATAGACAGGCAGACAGACACACACACACACACCACACACTAGCACGCACGCATGCGCGCACACGTACACACACTGACACGTGCGTATGTGCACACACATACACACACTGTGACACACTGATACCCACTTTTAGAGCGCGAACAGTATCAACATACAGTTTCAAATCAATCAACAAATAAACATTCATAAGGAAAAAATAAGAATAGCCCCACCTGCATGACGTAAACCAGTCCAGCAGCGCTTTGGTCTGCAGACGGCAGCTGAGAGCTCCGTGCCCGCTTGCTCGTCGTCACAATATCGGGCTTCTTGCCTGAGCAGATATTTGTTTCTTGTCTTTCATGACGTTCGACAGCGTTGGCGGGGGACAACCTAAATCAATGGCCACTGTGTTCGGGATTGTGTGGACTGTCTCTCTACTGCCTTTAAAGATTTTAAAGCGCTCATACAATGTCAACACTCTACGTTTGCCTGTAACTTTCGCTTTGCGGTGCGGGTCCGCATTTTGCAAGTTCGATCGCTATGGAAGGGAAATTACTCTTACCACACTTTGGTGACTTGGGTCTACTTCGTTTTCTTACAACCGGTCCTTGCAAACAACGCATTTGTGCTGCTCGGGACCAAGATTGCTTCATACAACCGACTTTTATACATCCGATTTCATACAACCGCAAAATTCTAAGTAATAACAAAGAGTAGCTTCTGCCGGGACCCTGCCTGCCCTTTCATACATCCAGACTTTCATACATCCGGTGTTTATACCCGGTCTATACTGTATAAGGCTTTTTGCAGATGACAGTTTAGTATATAGAACAATCAGAAGCAAGAATGATACACGCATTCTACAAGAAGAACTAAACGCTTTACAAGAGTGGGAAAGAACTTGGAAAATGGAATTTCATCCTCAAAAGTGCCAAGTGTTGCGTTTATGTAACAAACGCTCACCAATTAGATCAGATTATTCTATCCATAATACTATTCTTAAAGAAACTAATGCTGCAAAATATTTAGGCGTGATTATAGATAGTCGTCTCAAATGGAAAGAACATTACAATTTAGTATGTAAGAAAGCAAATAACATCTTAGCTTTCTTACACAGGAATATCAATGACTGCCCCCAAAAGGTTAAAGACAACTGCTACAAAACACTGGTTAGACCAGTACTGGAATATGGTTGCTCAGTTTGGGATCCTTACCATCTAAAGGACATTGATAACCTTGAAAAAGATTCAGAAGAGAGCAGCACGGTTCGTAACAGGGAACCACATCAGAGAAAAGGGAATACTAGGAAGAACATGAGGAAATTAGAATGGAAACCCTTAGAAGAGAGAAGAGCTTTTATTAAACTTAACACCTTTTTCAAAGGCAGAGCTAAAGTAATTGATATTCCAATGGAACAACTATTGAATAAAAGTAGCACCAGGAGTGGCGGTCAATGTTAATCCCATACCTGCATCAAATATTGACAGCCACTTACATTCTTTTTATCCCAGTTCTGTACGGCTGTGGAACTCACTGCCGGGTGCCATCAAGATTGCCACAAATGCAATCTCATTCAAAAAACAAATTGATTCGACAGTTTTGAGATCTGCATATTGACGATTTTCTATTTTTACTTCCCCAGATATTTTACTATTACCTGGGCCTGAATTTGGCCATTGCTTTTATCTTCTTGAATATCGAGTGCGACCCCTTGTTGCTAAATTTGCTCCAGGGGCCAACAGTCTGAGTCGCACTGTTTTTATGTTATTTTAGTTTACTTTTTAACATGCGCGCTGGTGACCTACTCGTTTTTGAGTGAACCAGTATTTTAGGAAGAAGAAGAAGAAGAAGTTGCTCTCTTATGTGAACAATAATCAGACAAATCTTGCCTGTAGATCACGGAAGAAGACTGCCGTCACGGATAGTACAAAACCGACGTAAGTAAAACAATAACGAAACCGCTTCTAAGTGTACCGGATAATGTGTAAACTTTGAACCAACCTGATCGGCAAATTGTGCGGTCTTTCCACATTCATTCTTTGTTGACGACAATAATTTTTTGACCCTGACCTTCATTTGTATATACCCTACGCAAAGTTAATAAACTGACAAAATGTTCGACAGCATCGGTGGAAAAGTGCAAATATAGTTCAAAGTATGTTTGAATAAATTGTTGTTATTGTTTTTCATTTAAAAATTTAACTGTCATGGGCCTCTGATTAACTATTTGTGACTATTTTTTGTAGCATGCACCGGAAGTCGTCATGATAAATTATATGATATGACGTTGACTCACAGCCATTTTGGCGAAGTCTGAGACACGCCGATGCACTTGTAATCTTACAGGACACGAATTGTTGTGTGGACGAAATTTATCACCCGGCTGTTGCTATGTCGGACTCCAAGCATCACCAGTCTCAGTACAAAGGCTGGTTGTACAAATGGACAAATTACCTGAAGGGGTATCAGAAGAGGTGGTTCGTCCTCCAAAATGGTCTGCTATCGTACTACAGGTGCCCGTCTTTCTGTTTTTCAGTTTCATTATCGTTTGAAGTGTAATTAACTCATTATTGGTCAGAATGAACAGCGGTTTATGTTGGAAATTGAAGTTTTGTTTGTTTTCAGAGTCTGAATCGGCTGTATTTCGTAGAGGGCGTTCGAAAAACGATTTTACTTTCAATGTTTGATGACACAAAACAAAACTGACTCGGGAGTGGGTGGGGGCTGAGTTTCCACAGGTTGTTTCAATCAATACTAGGGCGTGCTTACAGTTACATGACTCATAAAACAATCCAAACACCAAACACAGGAAAGCACCACTAAGTAAGTAAGCTTCGGGAATGATTTTCTATTTGGAGTGCATTTTTTTGTTGTAAGCTTTAAAATGGATAACTTGGTTAGACTACAACATTGTATCGTAGTGTTAGTGTATGCACACACGTGTATCCCACAGGCCTGCCATTGTGCTGTCTGTTACAGTAGTTTTCCTCATTGTGTTGCCCAGTGTTTCAGTGACGAATTAATAGTGTGCATTATTATTATTGTTATTATTGAGAGGATACAGTGCTAAGACTCTTACTAGTCTTAAGCTTTCATTAGACAACAGGGAAGAGCATGAGTTAGTACTAGTAGTGTTGATTGCATGCTCAATAGTAATTTGTGAACCCTTTTTTAACTACAGTGGGCAGTGTTTTTGCAAACATCACAGGATTTTGGGCTAAGAGAAAATTAGAATTTTATTTTTGAAAATCTGGTGTCTTCCCCAAAGCCTAAGTGAATTTTAACCTATATCCATGAGCAGCACAGATAGAATACGCTTTCTGTTCAACTTAGATATGCACCAGATACTAAACATTAAAAAAAAAAATCCTCAGGACAGTGACCCCAGATTTCATGAGTTAGTTTTTTAATTTGATTTTTAACACAAATGATTGCATGTGCAAGGCCAGCCTTACAGATGTATGGGTAAAATAGATTGAAGGAAACTGTAAACGGTAGTAAAAATGCCATGAGGCTGAGGCTATGGAGTCGGTCCCCCCCAATATATTGCATGTACTACTACTAAAAGATATTAATTCTATAATAAATCAGTAAAACCATAGTGAAAGCTATGATGAACATAGTTCAGTTAGTTTTTACTGGAAAGGTATGGGGAATGGTGGTAGTGCATCAATTACATGTTTATGACCAGGAGAATGTATTAGGACTGTAGACAGACAAGAAAATACTGTTTTAGAGTATTTTGACTGTAATTGCAGAGACGCTTTGTGAAATTTCACAGGTTGATTATTACACAATTCCAAACTAACATCTAGAGCTGGATCATGGAGAATAGAGTATGAATAGATGAAACTAGTTAGTTATCAACCGACATAATGCTGTTGGTATGAGTATGCAGACAACACCAGTTTGGGCTTGTTTCTTGCCATTTAACTTCCCACCGTGCCCACTTCTTCCCCTTCCAATGTTAGCTTACATTGTAAAACTTAATTGTGTTTGAAATGTTGGCGATGCTTGCATTTGTGTTCTTCCCCTTCCATCATTAGCTTACTGTTCTAAAACTTTATTATCTTTGAAATGCTAGCAATGCTTGCGTATTGTTTCTTCCCATTCCAATGTTAGCTTACTGTTCTAAGACTTTATTATCTTTGAAATGTTGGCGATGCTTGCATTGTTTCTTCCCCTTCCAATGTTAGCGTACTGTTCTAAAAGTAAAACTTTCTTGTCTTTGAAATGTTTGCGATGTTTGCATATTGTTATACGGGGCAAAGCGACAAATATGATGACAAATGTTTTAGGGCGCCCAAGTTCACAGATGAATGAGAGTCGCTCAGCGAATGACTAAACATCAACTAGAGGCTGCTGTACATTTAAGAGTAACTGTGGAGGATTATTCAAATGATATCACTGACAGTTTCTTTTGCAGTGAATGAGAACGATGAAGTGGACTGTCACTTCATATTGAAATGGAAGCTGTAGATTTTCAGAAATTCTCAGAGAAAGGATGAGTCCAGACAGATAAATGACTGTCACCTGTTTGGCTACTCGGTTTAGAAATCCACTCACACACGGTCTGCAATTGTGGTTGCCTTCGGCAACTGGGAGACTGACTTTGTCCAGTCTTGGCATCGGATCCGTTGGCTTATTTGCCTGTCTGCTGTTTAGATGGCCTTGAATTTCTTCTCAGCCTGTATTTGAACACTGCTGTTCAGGTTTCACTGAATGTTGTTCTCTGTGTGTGAACACTGCTGTTCAGTTGTCACTGAATGTTGTTCGCTGCCTGTATGAGAACACTGCTATTCAGGTGTCACTGAATCGTTCTCTGCCTGTATGTGAACACTGCTGTTCATGTATCACTGAATGTTGTTCTTGTGTGTGTGTGTGTGTGTGTGTATGTGTGGCGCGCGCGCGCACGTGTGTGTGTGTGTGGTGCGTGTGTGTGTGTGTGTGTACACTGCTGTTCAGGTGTCACTGAATGTTGTTCTCTGCCTGTACATATGTGAACACTGCTGTTCAGGTGTCACTGAATGTTGTTCTCTGTGAGTGAACATTGCTGTTCAGGTGTCACTGAATGTTGTCTGTGTGTGAGTGAACACTGCTGTTCAGGTGTCACTGAATGTTATTCTCTGCCTGTGAGTGAACACTGCTGTTCAGGTGTCACTGAATGTTGTTCTCTACCTTTGTGTGAACACTGCTGTTCAGGTATCACTCTCTGCCTGTGTGTGAATGCTATTATTAATGCTACTGAATCAGTGAATGTCATTCTCCTCTGTATATGAACAGTGTGCTGGTGAAATGCCATGTTTACTCAGACTGGTTCATCGGTTCATGAATATGCATTAAACTGCTTGAAAAGGGTGGTATCTTATTCAGAACTCCCTTTCTCATAGGCATGCTAAATTTGTTCTAACAGTTGGAATGACCATTCTTTTTTTTTTACCCTCCCCCCAAAAAAAAAAAGAAAAAAAGAAAAGAAAAAAGAAACAAATCAAAAGAGCTATACACTAATATTATACAGAGAATAAGCTGACCAAGTCAAGCATCAACAGTCTGAAAGTACATGACATGACATGACATTCTGATGTATTAATACAAACTCATTTTGCAATGAATATCTAAATTCGTTAGCCGCTCTCAGTCTCTGCACTGTGTAATTCCTGACTTTCCATTTGAGTCTATAGCACATGTATTCAATTGTGTGAGAAGATGCCTGGCCTGTTAGTCCCACAAATGAATGCCTCTGATGGGTATTGAATCCTCAACCTGACCTCTCTGCTTACATTGTAGAACTTTACAAGTCCACTCATCACTGTACCATGGTGCTGCGAGTTGTAAAGTTCTGTTTGTGCGAAAACGTACAAAGACCATCCAGTTCAGCTGAAAGATGATATATTTTAATAGATAATAGAGTCTGTTTAGTTCGAATAAGGCATTTGTACACAGGACCATGGCCTTTAAAAACAGGCTCCAAATGAACTGGGCTACAATTACCCAATGTTAGAAATTAAAAAAAGATAAAATACCTGTATTGGATCAGTTTTGCCATGAAGGGAGACAATCACAGGGTCTGTGATCTCCCCTACTCCTTCAGTTGGGCCTCAGGCAATATAGGTTAGAATTAGATTTAGAGGAAGGGGGCAGGGTGGTGGATAGTTAACTGCATGGTGCGGTGCTCAGGTGAGATGGGCATGGTTCCCAGGTGATGTCATTATCATGTTTGATTGCCCCTGGAGCTCATGTTCTCTGCCAGTAATTAAAGCAGCATGCATTCGACATTCCAGTCTGAACATTCTTTCCCTTAAACCATGAGGAGGGGGCAGTGTTTTGTATTGTGGGGGATGTGGGTGTGGTGGGATGAGGGGGGGGGGGGGGGGGGGGGTAGGGAGGGCCTGCCTGCCAACAAATGGTGTGGACACTATTGATCAGTGGCCGAGGCTGGCAGGTGCTTCACCTGCACTACAACTGGCTGCTGACTGGTCCAGGGGGTTGTCAGCGCTTAGTGGGTCATATTGATTACCGCTTCTGGTTCCCATGGCATCAGTGATCAACTGTTAGAATGCACACTTTTGTTTTAATCAATGCTGGTTGGAGTCGGACATGTGCTGCATCAGTCCATTGGTTATTCATCAAGTTTGCATACTAAATACAGTGCCCTGTATACATGCACACACACACACACACACACACACACACACACACACACCACACCACCAACACACACACACACACGATTTGTAGTTGTAGATAAATGTCACACACTCAGACAAACACGACACACACACACACACACACACACCCACCACACACCACACACACACACACACACACACCAAAATTTGTAGTTGTAGATAAATGTCTCACACACACACACACACTCACAAATACACACACACACACACACACACACACACACACACACACACACCACACACACACACACATGCACAAGTTGTTGTAGTAGATGTATATCACGTGTGCACGCACACACGCACGCACACACGCACACAATTGTTTTTAGATCAGACAAGATGCATACATGCGGAGAAAGGCTGGGACACCATGTGAAGATGTTTTGTCCTCAAGATGTTTGATTGATGTCAGAGGGAAAAGGAAACGGGGTTTAGTCACAACTTGAAGAGGGCTTTGGCCTCTTTTGCTTAGTTGCAGAGTGATCAAATCAGATTGAAGCAAGGTGGTGGTGGTGTTTGGAAGTGCTGAGAGGCAGGCCTTCACCCTGAGGGCTGTGAATGTCAGAACAGATCTGTTTGATGTTGTGAAAGGAGGGGGGACTACAGTCAGGTGTTGAGTTGTGCCACAGAGGAGATGGGGGAGGAGATGACAACAGTTAGGTGTTGAGTTGTGTCACAGAGGAGATGGAGGAGGAGATGACTACAGTTAGGTGTTGAGTTGTGTCACAGAGGAGATGGGGGAGGAGATGACTACAGTCAGGTGTTGAGTTGTGTCACAGAGGAGATGGGGGAGGAGATGACTACAGTCAGGTGTTGAGTTGTGCACAGAGGAGATGGGGGAGGAGATGACTACAGTCAGGTGTTGAGTTGTGTCACAGAGGAGATGGGGGAGAAGATGACTACAGTCAGGTGTTGAGTTGTGTCACAGAGGGGATGGGGGAGGAGATGACTACAGTCAGGTGTTGTGTTGTGTCACAGAGGAGATGGGGGAGGAGGGAACAAACAGTCAGGTGTTGAGTTGTGTCACAGAGGAGATGGGGGAGGAGATGACTACAGTCAGGTGTTGAGTTGTGTCACAGAGGAGATGGGGGAGGAGATGACTACAGTCAGGTGTTGATTGTGTCACAGAGGGGATGGGGGAGGAGATGACTACACTACAGTCAGGTGTTGTGTTGTGTCACAGAGGAGATGGGGGAGGAGATGACTACAGTCAGGTGTTGAGTTGTGTCACAGAGGAGATGGAGGAGGAGATGACTACAGTCAGGTGTTGAGTTGTGCCGCAGAGGAGATGGGGGAGGAGATGACTGCAGTCAGGTGTTGTGCCATAGAGGAGATGGGGGAGGAGGGAACAACAGTCAGGTTGTCCTGTTGTACATAGCAAGGGGAGGGGCAGGGGAGAAATGGAGGGGAGCAGGAGAGGGGAACAAGGATGGTGTAGGGGCCAGCCACTCAGAGTTTGAAAGCAGTAGGACCAGGCAGCTGACATCACAAGTCATTAGACAGCTGTGCTCACCATGTCCAACAGACACACACATGTGAGCACGTACACCACACGTGCGCGTACACACACACACACAGAGACAGAGTTTCATACATTCTCTCTGTCTCTCCCTCTCTCTCTCTCCCCCTCTCTCTCTCTCTCTCTCTCTCTCTCTCTCTATACGAATGTTATAGTAATTTTAAGTCTGTATTTGAAAAGGAAAGATATCTTTTGGATACAAATACGTACTGTTTCCGCGTTGCCATTACACGAACCAGGTTTAATTTGCTTCCACTGAATAACAATTTGCATCGATATAGTAAAACAGAAAAGGACAAAGCGTGCCCATTTGCCATGATCAAGTAGAGAATGGGCAACATTTTTTATTTCAGTGCTCCCTCTATCAAGACCTAAGGAGTAAATTTCTCAAAGAATTCGCTAGTTGTCCCCTTAATTTGCTTCTTAAGGTATCCAGTGCTTCGCACAGATATAGCGTATCAAGGTACATTTTTCATGCCATAAACAGAAGGATCAAGTCAATTCTTTAGTGGATAAATTACTGCGGACAATTACCACTACCTTGGTTTTCCTTGAAATGACTGACTTCATTTGTATTGTAATTTCGTGTACTCTAAACGTATTGAATAATGTATCATCTATTTTACACGAAGGTTTGGGTAATTATTATTGCAATGCTTTTTTGTGCTGTTTGCAACACATATATGCTAACTCCTCCCCGTTCCTACCCACTTCCCCCCTCCCCTCCTTTCCCTTTGTACCTTGTATTGTGGCCCAAGGCCGATGTACATTAAAGCTTTCTGAGTTCTCTCTCTCTCTCTCTCTCTCTCTGTCTGTCTGTCTCTCTCTCTCTCTCACATACACAGACACTCACACTCTCTCTCTCTCTGTCACATACATCACACAGAATCTCTCTCACACGCATACACACATGAGCGTGTGCGTGCACACACACACTCATAGTCATACACAGTCACGCACACACACGCACACACACACACACACACACCACACACACACACACACACACACACCACACACACACACACACACAACACACACACACACACACACTCACACACTACCACCTTCCCACTTTGCTTTGTTAGTCAGTGGTAACAGATGGCGGTGTGACAGAAGGGGCAGACTGCATCACCTAAGTCTGCCACAGCCTGTCTCCCATGATGGCCTGCTGCACTTCCCCTTGATGTCAGCCTCCCAGTGCCGTTTTCCTTTCTCTGCTGTTCCTTGTATTGCATGTCGGCTGGTGTGCACTTTACCATAAACACATCTGGCATTAGCTTTATCCCTGCAGTTTTTGTTATGGGACATTAAAGCAAAATTCTGTGTGATGGAGATACGCAAGTGTTGAATGTTGTCAGTAAGATCAGAATTAAAAGAGTTGAATGTTCAGTTCCATTTCGCACCTGAAAAGGTCTTCCTGAACACGTATGAAGTTGTACTGGTTTGCTTGTTTTGAATAATATTCAGTCTCTTTTCTTGAATAACAGGTGTGTCATACGCACTTTTTTTTTTCTTTTTTTTTTTCGAAATCTCTTGACAAAATAATTCCAATAATTTCTCAATTTAGATGCACGTGTGTGTGAATGTGTGTGTGTATAATGTGCATCATCATGTGGCTGTGGGTGAGCTTATTTGTGTACATACATATGAAAGCACACATGAGATCCTATGTTCTTGTCAGTTTCATCATTATGTTTGTGTGGGTCAGTGTGTTTGTGTACGTACATATGTGTAAGCATGTGAAATGTTATGTTCTGTGGGTTTCTGCACTCCCAGGCCAGTGAATGTGTATGACTGGCTGTTGTTGCTGTTCAACATGACAAGTCTGCTGAGGGACGCTGAACTCCAGCAAATGCCAGGGACAGGAGTGTGGCCATTGAGGAAGCAATCATCCACTAGGAACTGAAAAAGAAGAGGCTGTAATTGGCTAGTAGTACTAGGAGTAGTAACTTATGTTCCTGTAGACACTACAGTATGACAGTAGCAGTACAGAAGGAAACAGCTGCAATGGGATTCCGGTTTCCACCCTTTGTCTTCTGCACTGACTTGTAATGTAGTGTGTGTGTCCTGTCTTCTACACATGACTTGTAACAGTGTGTGTGCCCACATCAGAACTGCTGTGTCATGGCTTGACGTTTAGAATGGCTGGGGAGGGGGCAGGGAGGAGGAGGTGGAGCTTGACTGTTAGAATGGCTGGGGAGGGGGCAGGGAGGAGGAGGTGGAGCTTGACTGTTAGAATGGCTGGGGGGGGGGCAGGGGGGAGGAGGTGGAGCTTGACTGTTAGAATGGCTGGGGAGGGGGCAGGGAGGAGGAGGTGGAGCTTGACTGTTAGAATGGCTGGGGAGGGGGGAGGAGGTGGAGCAGCAGTTGGCCCTGTCTGACCTGTCAGGGATACGGATGTGAGCAGGCTGGGTGGGTGGGTGGTGGGGGGGGGGGGGGGGGGGGGGGGGGGGGGGCTCCTTCCTTCCTTACCAGGATGGAGAGAAGGGGACAGGAAGGTTTATGGATTGGTCTGACACCTATTGCCTTCAGCTTGTGGCAAAGCTCAGCTATGGGCACCATAACACTGAGAGAATTGGGGTTTTTAATATATAGGTTGTGTTAGAGGACAATTCGTGTGTGTGTGTGTGTGTGTGTGAGCGCGCGTGTTTGTGTGTGTACATGTGTGATATAAATTAATAGAAGAAAAGACTGGCGCAGCATGAACTGATAGGATGACAAGGCAGATTAAGGGGAGAGGAAAGGGGAGCAGGGTGTATGTATGTGGTGTGAGAGAGAGCGATTGATATTCCTCAGCCTAGTAAGATTATATAGAGGAGCTAGGATAATAAGATAAGATAATGTTGCTTATAGCCCAGCCGACCGCAAAGGGCCACATCAGGGCTGTCACCACATTAAAATCAACTCACCAGTCATTTAAAAAAACAAACAAAAAAAAAACACCTTTCATACATCTCTTCAAATGACATCGTCTAGAAACGTACCAGAAACTTCGTTAAAAATCTCTCTTCCGTAAAATCTTAAATCAGATGAAAAATGCTAGTAGAAAGATCAGTTTTCATTTAGGAAAAAACACCAAGCACCTTTGCTAAAACCTTTTGTTTTTTTTCAAAGAACATTGGAATTGGAAGAAAGTCTGTGATGCTTTACTGCCTGACAGAATTATGAAAAATGTCCTGACCTGTCTTGGACAGTATGGAATGCAACAACTACTTGAACCATGAACGATTTCAGTCATTGCAGCATGATAGCCCCCTTTTAACCTTTACCAGCCGAGTCGTGACAAAAGTGGACGACAGGATTTCTCTCTCTTGAGGCGAGTCGTCCAAGTCCGGACGACGGACAGACAGCAGTACATTCTGCCGTGTCGTCCACAATCAGACGACGGGAACATAAAAAATTCCTACACTTTCCATGAAATGGCCAAGGGAATAACCTATGTAACTAGTCTTGGGGATGTTGGAACGAGTTGTCGACCATACTTTCAGTGGCCTATTGTGAACTTGGCTGACCCCAGGAGCTTTGAAACAAAGAAACTGACGGCACCGCCACGTGGCGCGCGCCACGTATTTCCTGTGCCAGAAAAAATGTCGGTCAGGCAAAGGGGTGGTAGCAATTTCTCGCGCAATGAAGCGATTGAAATCGTATTACAAAGTGGATCTGGTGATGATTGGAGTTGAGTGTTTGTTCTTTCCTGTGACACCTAACACAAGACCGTCAGTTGTTGTAGAGCTACCGTAAAAATAAATTAAAAAGTGGCCAAATCTGTGCGTCGGCAGGGAATGAGCGCTGTGCGCGGCGCACGGCAGCAGGGAATCGTGCCGTCGAGCCGCGCTAGGCTGGATAGGTTAAATTGTTGGTATATTAGAAAATAATTAGTGATTATATGATGGATGCAGCATGGTGGTTAATCACGTGGATAGATGGCAGCGTGTAAGCCAGTGTTGATCTGTGTACAGTGAAGGGTAAAGATATGAAAGATGCAGCATTGTAGCCAGTAGTGATCTGAAGACATTGAAAGAGTTAACAATTTATAGATGGAGCACCCTGGCCACAGTTAATCTGTAGTGAAGGTTTAGTGACATTAATAGATGCATGATCTGTAGACGTGGAAACAGTTAATGGTACTTGTAGATTCAGCGTGTTAGCCTCAGTTGGTCTGTAGACATGGAAAGAGTTAACAGTATTTATAGATGGAGCATGCCGGCCACAGTCAATCTGTAGACATTGAAAGGTTTAGTGACATTAATAGTGCATGATCTGTAGACATGGAAATGGTTAATGGTATTGCTAGTTTAATTACACATACTGTACCGTGGCTCACTATGCAATAAGCGGCAGCAATTTGCTATCCCTGCCCCATATACAATAAAGTCCGTACGGACAACAAAACCCTGAAAGGGCCTCGTGCCTCACGCATGCTCAGAACGTCCTCTTTTCTCGGCAGCCATTTTCCCGTTAAGCCGCGTGTACACGGACAGCTAAGTATTTTTGACTTTTCTCGCAATCGATCGATTGTTGTTGCTGTTCGTTGGTGTCCTTGCTTATGTTTTCACTTAAGGGAGAAACGTACGTGAAGCGATTGGGTGGTAAGGCGAGAATTAAGAAGGTTTCGTCTTTTGATTCCCACATCTCGCCGGCAGGCTCTTTGTCTCTAGCCCGCAATTCCTCCTCTCCCTTCAGCGTCACTTTCTCCGAGGGTTCACTCAACTCAGCTTCGGTTCTGTTGTCGTGACAGCGAGTCATTTCTCGCAACCCTCATTTTGTGGCGGTGATCAGCTCAGCTGCGGTTCTGCTGATCTCGCCCCCTTTTCCCCCTAACGGTGACGGGACTCAGCCGCGGTTCTGTCGCATCCGTTAGTGCACCTGTGTTCAGTTCAGCTGCGGGTTCTACTGCTCACAGTTCGATTCCATGGCAGAATCGAAGGGTCGGGCCCTTTC
>CM031621.1:67739913-67769913 GCA_018398815.1 Conus ventricosus
TGAGGGATACGTGCTAGACTTATGTCTTAATTAGTAATGTTGTGAGCACCTGTTTGTTTTAACTACAGTGGGCAGTGTTTTTGGCAAACATCACAGGATTTTGGGCTAAGAGAAAATTAGAATTTTATTTTTGAAAATCTGGTGTCTTCCCCAAAGGCCTAAGTGAATTTTAACCTATATCCATGAGCAGCACAGATAGAATACGCTTTCTGTTCAACTTAGATATGCACCAGATACTAAGACATTAAAAAAAAAATCCTCAGGACAGTGACCCCAGATTTCATGAGTTAGTTTTTTAATTTGATTTTTAACACAAATGATTGCATGTGCAAGGCCAGCCTTACAGATGTATGGGTAAAATAGATTGAAGGAAACTGTAAACGGTAGTAAAAATGCCATGAGGCTGAGGCTATGGAGTCGGTCCCCCCCAATATATTGCATGTACTACTACTAAAAGATATTAATTCTATAATAAATCAGTAAAACCATAGTGAAAGCTATGATGAACATAGTTCAGTTAGTTTTTACTGGAAAGGTATGGGGAATGGTGGTAGTGCAATCAATTACATGTTTATGACCAGGAGAATGTATTAGGACTGTAGACAGACAAGAAAATACTGTTTTAGAGTATTTTGACTGTAATTGCAGAGACGCTTTGTGAAATTTCACAGGTTGATTATTACACAATTCCAAACTACATCTAGAGCTGGATCATGGAGAATAGAGTATGAATAGATGAAACTAGTTAGTTATCAACCGACATAATGCTGTTGGTATGAGTATGCAGACAACACCAGTTTGGGCTTGTTTCTTGCCATTTAACTTCCCACCGTGCCCACTTCTTCCCCTTCCAATGTTAGCTTACATTGTAAAACTTAATTGTGTTTGAAATGTTGGCGATGCTTGCATTTTGTTTCTTCCCCTTCCATCATTAGCTTACTGTTCTAAAACTTTATTATCTTTGAAATGCTAGCAATGCTTGCGTATTGTTTCTTCCCATTCCAATGTTAGCTTACTGTTCTAAGACTTTATTATCTTTGAAATGTTGGCGATGCTTGCATTGTTTCTTCCCCTTCCAATGTTAGCGTACTGTTCTAAAAGTAAAACTTTCTTGTCTTTGAAATGTTTGCGATGTTTGCATATTGTTATACGGGGCAAAGCGACAAATATGATGACAAATGTTTTAGGGCGCCCAAGTTCACAGATGAATGAGAGTCGCTCAGCCGAATGACTAAACATCAACTAGAGGCTGCTGTACATTTAAGAGTAACTGTGGAGGATTATTCAAATGATATCACTGACAGTTTCTTTTGCAGTGAATGAGAACGATGAAGTGGACTGTCACTTCATATTGAAATGGAAGCTGTAGATTTCAGAAATTCTCAGAGAAAGGATGAGTCCAGACAGATAAATGACTGTCACCTGTTTGGCTACTCGGTTTAGAAATCCACTCACACACGGTCTGCAATTGTGGTTGCCTTCGGCAACTGGGAGACTGACTTTGTCCAGTCTTGGCATCGGATCCGTTGGCTTATTTGCCTGTCTGCTGTTTAGATGGCCTTGAATTTCTTCTCAGCCTGTATTTGAACACTGCTGTTCAGGTTTCACTGAATGTTGTTCTCTGTGTGTGAACACTGCTGTTCAGTTGTCACTGAATGTTGTTCGCTGCCTGTATGAGAACACTGCTATTCAGGTGTCACTGAATCGTTCTCTGCCTGTATGTGAACACTGCTGTTCATGTATCACTGAATGTTGTTCTCTGTGTGTGTGTGTGTGTGTGTGTATGTGTGTGCGCGCGCGCGCACGTGTGTGTGTGTGGTGTGCGTGTGTGTGTGTGTGTGTACACTGCTGTTCAGGTGTCACTGAATGTTGTTCTCTGCCTGTACATATGTGAACACTGCTGTTCAGGTGTCACTGAATGTTGTTCTCTGTGAGTGAACATTGCTGTTCAGGTGTCACTGAATGTTGTCTGTGTGTGAGTGAACACTGCTGTTCAGGTGTCACTGAATGTTATTCTCTGCCTGTGAGTGAACACTGCTGTTCAGGTGTCACTGAATGTTGTTCTCTACCTTTGTGTGAACACTGCTGTTCAGGTATCACTCTCTGCCTGTGTGTGAATGCTATTATTAATGCTACTGAATCAGTGAATGTCATTCTCCTCTGTATATGAACAGTGTGCTGGTGAAATGCCATGTTTACTCAGACTGGTTCATCGGTTCATGAATATGCATTAAACTGCTTGAAAAGGGTGGTATCTTATTCAGAACTCCCTTTCTCATAGGCATGCTAAATTTGTTCTAACAGTTGGAATGACCATTCTTTTTTTTTTATCCCCCCCCCCAAAAAAAAAAGAAAAAAAAGAAAAGAAAAAAGAAACAAATCAAAAGAGCTATACACTAATATTATACAGAGAATAAGCTGACCAAGTCAAGCATCAACAGTCTGAAAGTACATGACATGACATGACATTCTGATGTATTAATACAAACTCATTTTGCAATGAATATCTAAATTCGTTAGCCGCTCTCAGTCTCTGCACTGTGTAATTCCTGACTTTCCATTTGAGTCTATAGCACATGTATTCAATTGTGTGAGAAGATGCCTGGCCTGTTAGTCCCACAAATGAATGCCTCTGATGGGTATTGAATCCTCAACCTGACCTCTCTGCTTACATTGTAGAACTTTACAAGTCCACTCATCACTGTACCATGGTGCTGCGAGTTGTAAAGTTCTGTTTGTGCGAAAACGTACAAAGACCATCCAGTTCAGCTGAAAGATGATATATTTTAATAGATAATAGAGTCTGTTTAGTTCGAATAAGGCATTTGTACACAGGACCATGGCCTTTAAAAACAGGCTCCAAATGAACTGGGCTACAATTACCCAATGTTAGAAATTAAAAAAAGATAAAATACCTGTATTGGATCAGTTTTGCCATGAAGGGAGACAATCACAGGGTCTGTGATCTCCCCTACTCCTTCAGTTGGGCCTCCAGGCAATATAGGTTAGAATTAGATTTAGAGGAAGGGGGCAGGGTGGTGGATAGTTAACTGCATGGGTGCGGTGCTCAGGTGAGATGGGCATGGTTCCCAGGTGATGTCATTATCATGTTTGATTGCCCCTGGAGCTCATGTTCTCTGCCAGTAATTAAAGCAGCATGCATTCAGACATTCCAGTCTGAACATTCTTTCCCTTAAACCATGAGGAGGGGGCAGTGTTTTGTATTGTGGGGGGATGTGGGTGTGGTGGGATGAGGGGGGGGGGGGGGGGGGGGTAGGGAGGGCCTGCCTGCCAACAAATGGTGTGGACACTATTGATCAGTGGCCGAGGCTGGCAGGTGCTTCACCTGCACTACAACTGGCTGCTGACTGGTCCAGGGGTTGTCAGCGCTTAGTGGGTCATATTGATTACCGCTTCTGGTTCCCATGGCATCAGTGATCAACTGTTAGAATGCACACTTTTGTTTTAATCAATGCTGGTTGGAGTCGGACATGTGCTGCATCAGTCCATTGGTTATTCATCAAGTTTGCATACTAAATACAGTGCCCTGTATACATGCACACACACACACACACACACCACACACACACACACACACACACACACACACACACACACACACACACACACGATTTGTAGTTGTAGATAAATGTCACACACTCAGACAAACACGACACACACCACACACACACACACACACACACACACACACACACACACACACACACACACACACACAAATTTGTAGTTGTAGATAAATGTCTCACACACACACACACACTCACAAATACACACACACACACACACACACACACACACACACAACACACACACACACACACACACACATGCACAAGTTGTTGTAGTAGATGTATATCACGTGTGCACGCACACACGCACGCACACACGCACACAATTGTTTTTAGATCAGACAAGATGCATACATGCGGAGAAAGGCTGGGACACCATGTGAAGATGTTTTGTCCTCAAGATGTTTGATTGATGTCAGAGGGAAAAGGAAACGGGGTTTAGTCACAACTTGAAGAGGGCTTTGGCCTCTTTTGCTTAGTTGCAGAGTGATCAAATCAGATTGAAGCAAGGTGGTGGTGGTGTTTGGAAGTGCTGAGAGGCAGGCCTTCACCCTGAGGGCTGTGAATGTCAGAACAGATCTGTTTGATGTTGTGAAAGGAGGGGGGACTACAGTCAGGTGTTGAGTTGTGCCACAGAGGAGATGGGGGAGGAGATGACAACAGTTAGGTGTTGAGTTGTGTCACAGAGGAGATGGAGGAGGAGATGACTACAGTTAGGTGTTGAGTTGTGTCACAGAGGAGATGGGGGAGGAGATGACTACAGTCAGGTGTTGAGTTGTGTCACAGAGGAGATGGGGGAGGAGATGACTACAGTCAGGTGTTGAGTTGTGTCACAGAGGAGATGGGGGAGGAGATGACTACAGTCAGGTGTTGAGTTGTGTCACAGAGGAGATGGGGGAGAAGATGACTACAGTCAGGTGTTGAGTTGTGTCACAGAGGGGATGGGGGAGGAGATGACTACAGTCAGGTGTTGTGTTGTGTCACAGAGGAGATGGGGGAGGAGGGAACAACAGTCAGGTGTTGAGTTGTGTCACAGAGGAGATGGGGGAGGAGATGACTACAGTCAGGTGTTGAGTTGTGTCACAGAGGAGATGGGGGGAGGAGATGACTACAGTCAGGTGTTGAGTTGTGTCACAGAGGGGATGGGGGAGGAGATGACTACACTACAGTCAGGTGTTGTGTTGTGTCACAGAGGAGATGGGGGAGGAGATGACTACAGTCAGGTGTTGAGTTGTGTCACAGAGGAGATGGAGGAGGAGATGACTACAGTCAGGTGTTGAGTTGTGCCGCAGAGGAGATGGGGGAGGAGATGACTGCAGTCAGGTGTTGTGCCATAGAGGAGATGGGGGAGGAGGGAACAACAGTCAGGTTGTCCTGTTGTACATAGCAAGGGGAGGGGCAGGGGAGAAATGGAGGGGAGCAGGAGAGGGGAACAAGGATGGTGTAGGGGCCAGCCACTCAGAGTTTGAAAGCAGTAGGACCAGGCAGCTGACATCACAAGTCATTAGACAGCTGTGCTCACCATGTCCAACAGACACACATGCACAACATGTGAGCACGTACACACACGTGCGCGTACACACACACACACAGAGACAGAGTTTCATACATTCTCTCTGTCTCTCCCTCTCTCTCTCTCCCCCTCTCTCTCTCTCTCTCTCTCTCTCTCTCATACGAATGTTATAGTAATTTTAAGTCTGTATTTGAAAAGGAAAGATATCTTTTGGATACAAATACGTACTGTTTCCGCGTTGCCATTACACGAACCAGGTTTAATTTGCTTCCACTGAATAACAATTTGCATCGATATAGTAAAACAGGAAAAGGACAAAGCGTGCCCATTTTGCCATGATCAAGTAGAGAATGGGCAACATTTTTTATTTCAGTGCTCCCTCTATCAAGACCTAAGGAGTAAATTTCTCAAAGAATTCGCTAGTTGTCCCCTTAATTTGCTTCTTAAGGTATCCAGTGCTTCGCACAGATATAGCGTATCAAGGTACATTTTTCATGCCATAAACAGAAGGATCAAGTCAATTCTTTAGTGGATAAATTACTGCGGACAATTACCACTACCTTGGTTTTCCTTGAAATGACTGACTTCATTTGTATTGTAATTTCGTGTACTCTAAACGTATCTGAATAATGTATCATCTTTTTACACGAAGGTTTGGGTAATTATTATTGCAATGCTTTTTTTGTGCTGTTTGCAACACATATATGCTAACTCCTCCCCGTTCCTACCCACTTCCCCCCTCCCCCTCCTTTCCCTTTGTACCTTGTATTGTGGCCCAAGGCCGATGTACATTAAAGCTTTCTGAGTTCTCTCTCTCTCTCTCTCTCTCTCTGTCTGTCTGTCTCTCTCTCTCTCTCACATACACAGACACTCACACTCTCTCTCTCTCTGTCACATACATTCACACAGAATCTCTCTCACACGCATACACACATGAGCGTGTGCGTGCACACACACACTCATAGTCATACACAGTCACGCACACACACACGACACACACACACACACACACACACACACACACACACACACACACACAACACAACACACACACACACACTCACACACTACACCTTCCCACTTCTTGCTTTGTTAGTCAGTGGTAACAGATGGCGGTGTGACAGAAGGGGCAGACTGCATCACCTAAGTCTGCCACAGCCTGTCTCCCATGATGGCCTGCTGCACTTCCCCTTGATGTCAGCCTCCCAGTGCCGTTTTCCTTTCTCTGCTGTTCCTTGTATTGCATGTCGGCTGGTGTGCACTTTACCATAAACACATCTGGCATTAGCTTTATCCCTGCAGTTTTTGTTATGGGACATTAAAGCAAAATTCTGTGTGATGGAGATACGCAAGTGTTGAATGTTGTCAGTAAGATCAGAATTAAAAGAGTTGAATGTTCAGTTCCATTTCGCACCTGAAAAGGTCTTCCTGAACACGTATGAAGTTGTACTGGTTTGCTTGTTTTGAATAATATTCAGTCTCTTTTCTTGAATAACAGGTGTGTCATACGCACTTTTTTTTTTCTTTTTTTTTTTCGAAATCTCTTGACAAAATAATTCCCAATAATTTCTCAATTTAGATGCACGTGTGTGTGAATGTGTGTGTGTATAATGTGCATCATCATGTGGCTGTGGGTGAGCTTATTTGTGTACATACATATGAAAGCACACATGAGATCCTATGTTCTTGTCAGTTTCATCATTATGTTTGTGTGGGTCAGTGTGTTTGTGTACGTACATATGTGTAAGCATGTGAAATGTTATGTTCTTGTGGGTTTCTGCACTCCCAGGCCAGTGAATGTGTATGACTGGCTGTTGTTGCTGTTCAACATGACAAGTCTGCTGAGGGACGCTGAACTCCAGCAAATGCCAGGGACAGGAGTGTGGCCATTGAGGAAGCAATCATCCACTAGGAACTGAAAAAGAAGAGGCTGTAATTGGCTAGTAGTACTAGGAGTAGTAACTTATGTTCCTGTAGACACTACAGTATGACAGTAGCAGTACAGAAGGAAACAGCTGCAATGGGATTCCGGTTTCCACCCTTTGTCTTCTGCACATGACTTGTAATGTAGTGTGTGTGTCCTGTCTTCTACACATGACTTGTAACAGTGTGTGTGCCCACATCAGAACTGCTGTGTCATGGCTTGACGTTTAGAATGGCTGGGGAGGGGGCAGGGAGGAGGAGGTGGAGCTTGACTGTTAGAATGGCTGGGGAGGGGGCAGGGAGGAGGAGGTGGAGCTTGACTGTTAGAATGGCTGGGGAGGGGGCAGGGGGGAGGAGGTGGAGCTTGACTGTTAGAATGGCTGGGGAGGGGGCAGGGAGGAGGAGGTGGAGCTTGACTGTTAGAATGGCTGGGGAGGGGGGAGGAGGTGGAGCAGCAGTTGGCCCTGTCTGACCTGTCAGGGATACCGGATGTGAGCAGGCTGGGTGGGTGGGTGGTGGGGGGGGGGGGGGGGAGGGGGGGGGGGGGCTCCTTCCTTCCTATACCAGGATGGAGAGAAGGGGACAGGAAGGTTTATGGATTGGTCTGACACCTATTGCCTTCAGCTTGTGGCAAAGCTCAGCTATGGGCACCATAACACTGAGAGAATTGGGGTTTTTAATATATAGGTTGTGTTAGAGGACAATTCGTGTGTGTGTGTGTGTGTGTGTGAGCGCGCGTGTTTGTGTGTGTACATGTGTGATATAAATTAATAGAAGAAAAAGACTGGCGCAGCATGAACTGATAGGATGACAAGGCAGATTAAGGGGAGAGGAAAGGGGAGCAGGGTGTATGTATGTGGTGTGAGAGAGAGCGATTGATATTCCTCAGCCTAGTAAGATTATATAGAGGAGCTAGGATAATAAGATAAGATAATGTTGCTTATAGCCCAGCCGACCGCAAAGGGCCACATCAGGGCTGTCACCACATTAAAATCAACTCACCAGTCATTTAAAAAACAAACAAAAAAAAACACCTTTCATACATCTCTTCAAATGACATCGTCTAGAAACGTACCAGAAACTTCGTTAAAAATCTCTCTTCCGTAAAATCTTAAATCAGATGAAAAATGCTAGTAGAAAGATCAGTTTTCATTTAGGAAAATACACCAAGCACCTTTGCTAAAACCTTTTGTTTTTTTTCAAAGAACATTGGAATTGGAAGAAAGTCTGTGATGCTTTACTGCCTGACAGAATTATGAAAAATGTCCTGACCTGTCTTGGACAGTATGGAATGCAACAACTACTTGAACCATGAACGATTTCAGTCATTGCAGCATGATAGCCACCTTTTAACCTTTACCAGCCGAGTCGTGACAAAAGTGGACGACAGGATTTCTCTCTCTTGAGGCGAGTCGTCCAAGTCCGGACGACGGACAGACAGCAGTACATTCTGCCGTGTCGTCCACAATCAGACGACGGGAACATAAAAAATTCCTACACTTTCCATGTCGAAATAACCTATGTAACTAGTCTTGGGGATGTTGGAACGAGTTGTCGACCATACTTTCAGTGGCCTATTGTGAACTTGGCTGACCCCAGGAGCTTTGAAACAAAGAAACTGACGGCACCGCCACGTGGCGCGCGCCACGTATTTCCTGTGCCAGAAAAAATGTCGGTCAGGCAAAGGGGTGGTAGCAATTTCTCGCGCAATGAAGCGATTGAAATCGTATTACAAAGTGGATCTGGTGATGATTGGAGTTGAGTGTTTGTTCTTTCCTGTGACACCTAACACAAGACCGTCAGTTGTTGTAGAGCTACCGTAAAAATAAATTAAAAAAGTGGCCAAATCTGTGCGTCGGCAGGGAATGAGCGCTGTGCGCGGCGCACGGCAGCAGGGAATCGTGCCGTCGAGCCGCGCTAGGCTGGATAAGGTTAAATTGTTGGTATAGAAATAATTAGTGATTATATAGATGGATGCAGCATGGTGGTTAATCACGTGGATAGATGGCAGCGTGTAAGCCAGTGTTGATCTGTGTACAGTGAAGGGTAAAGATATGAAAAGATGCAGCATTGTACCAGTAGTGATCTGAAGACATTGAAAGAGTTAACATTTATAGATGGAGCACCCTGGCCACAGTTATCTGTAGGTGAAGGTTTAGTGACATTAATAGATGCATGATCTGTAGACGTGGAAACAGTTAATGGTACTTGTAGATTCAGCGTGTTAGCCTCAGTTGGTCTGTAGACATGGAAAGAGTTAACAGTATTTATAGATGGAGCATGCCGGCCACAGTCAATCTGTAGACATTGAAAGGTTTAGTGACATTAATAGATGCATGATCTGTAGACATGGAAATGGTTAATGGTATTGCTAGTTTAATTACACATACTGTACCGTGGCTCACTAATGCAATAAGCGGCAGCAATTGCTATCCCTGCCCCATATACAATAAAGTCCGTACGGACAACAAAACCCCTGAAAGGGCCTCGTGCCTCACGCATGCTCAGAACGTCCTCTTTTCTCGGCAGCCATTTTCCCGTTAAGGCCGCGTGTACACGGACAGCTAAGTATTTTTGACTTTTCTCGCAATCGATCGATTGTTGTTGCTGTTCGTTGGTGTCCTTGCTTATGTTTTCACTTAAGGGAGAAACGTACGTGAAGCGATTGGGTGGTAAGGCGAGAATTAAGAAGGTTTCGTCTTTTGATTCCCACATCTCGCCGGCAGGCTCTTTGTCTCTAGCCCCGCCAATTCCTCCTCTCCCTTCAGCGTCACTTTCTCCCGAGGGTTCACCTCAACTCAGCTTCGGTTCTGTTGTCGTGACAGCGAGTCATTTCTCGCAACCCTCATTTTGTGGCGGTGATCAGCTCAGCTGCGGTTCTGCTGATCTCGCCCCTTTGCCCATAACGGTGAGCGACTCAGCCGCGGTTCTGTCGCATCCGTTAGTGCACCCTGTGTTCAGTTCAGCTGCGGTTCTACTGCTCACAGTTCGATTCCCATGGCAGAATCGAAGGTGTACGGGCCCTCTACGGAGGCGCCGGGCAATGAGGTGGACTATGCGTCACCCTCCCCTCGCCCGGTAGGCGATCCAAGGGAAGCAACTCCTGCTCAAGGGCTCGAATCTAGTTCGCGCCCCGGTTGTTTCCCTTCCCCCGCTTCATGTGTCTGCCTCTGCTTTTGGGCAGACCACCGGGGTGTGCCCCTCTTTCCCGAGCACCCCTCAGGGGACCGGCGCATTCGGCCCCCCACTTTCAGGGTTGGGCCAGCAGCCACATTCTCAGCCCCCCCTATCATGGGGTCAGGGCCTTTGCTTGGGCGCCATGGGCCCAATGGCAATAATCCCCGACCATGGGCTTTCTACAGCCCCCTGCTCCGGGGTTTCCCTGGTGGCCGGGTTTTATGCCCAGCCCTCCACCAGTGCAGGCATCTGCCTCCCAGGCTCCCTCTGCCCTTCCGGGGTCTGAGCCCTCCCCCGGTATGTCTGGGGAACCAGCCATCCCAGCCACTCAGGCTCTCGCCGCGCACCGCTTCGCCGGGGGCGGCCACCCCATCGGTCTGTGGGTCCGACCTGGCGGACTCTGAGTCAGAGGATGGGACCAGTCACACCCGGTTCTTATTCTTTCCAAGACTCGGTGGCTGTTCTGGCTTCCCTGGTTCGGAGGCAGTGTCATCCTCTCAGGAGGTCAGGGCCCCCTGCCTTCGGCAGCGGAACTCGCCCTGGGATCTCGCCCATCGGCGGCTAGGCCCTCCTCTCTCCTAAAGGAGTCAGTTATGGTGGCCGACTGCTTGAGGAGGGCCCAAATACGAGTCAGGGGCACGGAGGCGCAGGACCCCATGCCTGGTTCGGTCCCTGATTTCCCTTCCGCGTTGGCGTGCGGGAAGTTCCTTAAACCAGAGAGTCTTCTCATTTGCCAAGAAGGCCTTCTTGGCAATGACACTATCCCCGAAGCCACTCTTCCCCTCTCCCAGGAGGACCTCCTCCTGGTCCAGGAGAGGTCAAAATCGCACGCTTGGCAGGTTTGTCCCTCTCAAGCGCTGCCTTGCGGAGTGGAAGAGTCTGCGAGGAGGGGTTTGGAGGCCATATCTGTTATGGATTCCTTTCTAGGGGGACTAGTGTCTGCCCTTAAGGATCCTGATTCTGGTTCCTTCGCCATCCGCCAGTTCCGCGGACCCAACTGCTTTGATTTGATTGATTTAATTTAACGTCTGTTCACAACAATGGTGATATTAGACCCAACTGCTGTGGTAGCCTGTATCCAGTCAATGGCTGAAGGCCTTAAGTATTCGGCTGGGGCCTTCTCTAGGCTCCATCTGAACTCAGTTCTGGCTAGGAGAGATGCGGTCCTTTTGGCATCTTCTGTGACCCGTTCTCCATCTGCCCGCGCTTCCCTCAGAGCCTTGCCTGTCAAGTCAGGGTCTCTGTTCGGGAATCACGTGCTGAGGCCACCATCAAGAGCCAGGCCGAGATTAGGCGTGACCTCGCCTTTCAGTTAGGCCCCCATCCCCCACGCCCTGGTTCAAAGCGCAGGCGCCAGCGCCTTTCTCGTCACCGGGTCCCTCTCAATCCAAGGGACGACGGTCATTTGGACCCCGGGGGACCAGAGGCAGGCAACCAAGCAGGGGTCGGCCTCCGGCTCGGCGGCGGGTCCGAAAGCTCCCACGCCTCCAACGGCCCACCCCCAATGACTTGCCCCCGACCTGGGTACTTCACCCCAGGGCAGTCCTGTGGGCAGTCTGTTCCAGGCACCTCAGTGCCTGGGAGCGGCTTCCCGCAAGCCCTTGGGCTCTGCGGGTGATCAGGTCGGGGTTTCGTCTTCCTTGGGGTGCAGTGAAGGCTCCTCTCACGCCTTCCCCTCCCCCTTTCGCTCCTCCTCGGGATCTGGCTGCCTCTCAGGCCTTAGACCAGGAGGTCCTTTCGCTGTTAGCCAAGGGAGCCACAGAGGAAGTTCTCTTCCATTCCTCTCCAGGATTTTATGGCCGCATTTTTTGTGGTCCCCAAAGCTTCTGGAGGATGGAGACCGGTTCTAGATCTTTCGCCCTTGAACAGGTTTCTTATCGTCCTCCGTTTTCGGATGGAAACCCCATGTCAGTCCGCGATGCCATGCATCCCGGCGACTGGGGCGGTATCCATCGACTTGAAGGATGCGTACTTCCATCTCTTGATCCACCCAAGGGACAGGAAGTACCTCCGCTTCGCGTGGAGAGGCCGTGTTTTTTCAGTTCAGGCTCTTCCCTTTGGACTAGCCCCGGCCCCCTGGGTTTTCACGAAGGTGGCTCGGGAACTTGCTTGCACGTTCGGGAGAAAGGAATCTTTTGAAGGCCTATCTAGACGATTGGCTTCTCCTTGCCTCATCCAGCACTCTGTGCTCCAGCAAGCCCTACAGGTTTTAAGCCTCTGTCAGCAGCTGGGATTCGTTCGCAACGAGGAGAAGTCCGATCTCACCCCGTCGCAGCAGTTGTCAGTTTCTGGGCATGTCCTTCCACACCACCGACTGGCTGGTCTCTCCAACCCGCCAGCGCCTGGTTCGCCTCCAGCACCTCTGGCCCACCTCCTTTCCTTGGATCAGGCGCCAGCCAGAAAGCTGGCCTCTCTTCTGGGTCTGATGGAGTCCTTGGCCCCCTTAGTGCCCCTCGGACGTCTGCACAAACGCCGTTTTCAACGCCTCTTTCGCAAGCGTTGGTCTCAGGCACTGCAGTCGTGGGACCTTCCGATCCCTCTCGGGCAGTGGTTCCCAGTCATCGGTGGTACAATGGCACTCCCAGTCCTGGCTAGCTCAGGGAGTCCCCATCTCTCCCCCTCCTCCACAGGAGGACCTGTTCACGGACGCGTCCCAGTCCGGGTGGGGTGCCCACGTCAGCTCTCTGACGGCCTCGGGCAATGGTCCCCGGAGATGGGGTCCTGGCATATCAATCGGCTGGAGCTAGAAGCCGTGTTCCAAGCCCTCAAGGAGTTTCTTCCCTTCCTGAAAGGAAAACACATTTCTCCTCAACACCGACAACACGACGGTGGCGTGTTATATCAACAAGCAGGGGGGGCGCGCGTTCTCACTCCCTGTCCCTGAGGGCGGAACACGCTTCTTCTTTGGTGCGAGACACAATCAATCCGGATCTCGGCCAAGCATGTTCTGGGAAGATCACATTCTCGCGGACTTCCCTCAGCAGGTCGCACATGGTTCTTCCCTCAGAATGGACTCTCGTCCACTCGATCCTAGAACCTCTCTGGACTGTATGGTTCAAACCACAGGTGGACCTGTTCGCCACCCGGTTCAACCACCGTCTCCAGCTGTATGTCTCCCCAGTTCCGGATCCGCAGCGTGGGCTGTGGACGCCCTGTCCATCCCTTGGTCCGGCCTGACGGGCTAATGCCTTTCCCCCGTTCCCCATTCTGGGAAAAGTTCTCCGCAAGGCAAGGGAAGATGCAGCCACGCTTATTCTGGTGGCTCCACGCTGGCCGGGCCCAAGCGTGGTTTCCGGAACTGTTACACCTGTCGCACGTGCCCCGATACCGCTCGCCTTAAAGGCAAGGTCCCTGCTCCAGCCGCGGTCAGGCATTCCACACGGCAATCCAAACGTGCTGCATCTTCACGCCTGGCTACTGTGCGGGACGCGCTGTCTGCACGAGGCGCCTCCCAGCGGTAATCGGCCTTGTGGAACATGCCCACAGGTCAGGCACCCAAAGTGTCTATAGTGTCCACTGGAATGGCTGGCTATCTTGGTGCTCCAGCCACGCAGTATCCACCTCATTCTCCTTCTCAATGCCAATTGGCGAACTACCTAGCCTTTCTGTCATTGGAGAGAAATCTTTCAGCCTCCTCTGTTAGGTTCACAGGGCGGCTATTTCCACCACTATCCGCCAGTTGGGGGCCCCTCCTTCGGGGAACGACCCTCTTCTGCGGGATCTGGTCAGAGGAGCGGCCCTACAGGAGGCCCGATGCCCCCGCCGTTTCCCGGCGTGGGATCTTTTCTTAGTACCTCTCCTCCCTCAGGCTCCCCCTTACGAGCCATCCGGGAGTGTTCTCTGAAATTCCTTTCCTTCAAAACAGCCTTTCTCGTTTCCTGGCCTCAGGGAGGCGCTGCAGTGAGGTCCACGCCCTTAGTGGCCTGCCTAGGGACGTCGCTTCCGAACCGGATGGCTCGATATCTCTTCGCCTCCTCCAGAGTTTTTAGCGAAAAACCAGTTGCCAGGTTCTTCTTCCCGACCATCTCCATTCTTCCTCTCACTTCTATTCTCGCCCCGGACGACGAAGACCGCACTCTCTGTCCGGTTCGCGCTTTGCGGGAGTATAGGAAACGCACGAAATCTTCTCGTTCCAAGCAGCGCCACCTGTTTCTCTCTTACAACGAAGGTTATAAGGAGGACATCAGGCGCTCTTCAATCTCTCGATGGCTGAGAGAAGTCATTAAAGCTGCGTACGCGAGACCTGAGGGGGATTTGGCTGTTTTCTCACCTAGACCTCATGAGATTAGGGCATGGGCGTCTTCGCTGGCAGTAGCTCATAATGCCAGCATTCGGGTTGTGCTTGATGCCGCATATTGGCGGTCCCCTGGCACCTTCATCCAATTCTACCTGCGCGACGTTTCTCGTCTGCGTGATGATGGGTCTAGGGGCATCGCATCAGCTGTGGTGGCGCAACATTCCATCTCCGCCACACGATCGGCCCTTCTTGCTCCTCCAGGCGGTAACCAGGTGAGCCCTCCTTCCAGGTAGTGCGACTCTGCATTAGTGAGCCACGGTATAGTATGTGTAATTAAAAGGAAATTTTCATTCTAAAATTACGTTAATCTAACATACTTACCGTGGCTCACGCAGAGACCCTCCCTACCTCCCCGCCTTCCTGGTTCCATCAGGAGTTCTCAGTCAGGTTTTAATATACCTCGAAAAGAGGACTGTTCTGAGCATGCGCGAGGCACGAGGCCCTTTCAGGGGTTTTGTTGTCCGTACGGACTTTATTGTATACGGGCAGGGATAGCAAATTGCTGCCGCTTATTGCATTAGTGAGCCACGGTAAGTATGTTAGATTAAACGTAATTTTAGAATGAAAATTTCCTATTCAGCATGTTGGCCACAGCTGATCTGGAAGGGGTTAAAAATGATGTTTATAGATTCAGAATGTTAGTTGCAAGTTGATGTGAAGACATGTGAAAGATTAACATGGTGTCGTCACGTCTGCTTCCTCTGCAATGCCTGCAGAAACCAGGCGGAGATGGCCCATACGTGTCGCGGCACCATCAACCTTGCCAACGCCCTCATCCACACCGAGGACAGCACCACCATCGTCATCTCCAATGGCGGCGCCCAGACCTTCCACTGAAGGCCACGTCGGAGGTGGAGCGCCAGAAGTGGGTGACGGCCCTGGAGCTGGCCAAGTCTGAGGCCATCAAAATGCTGGAGGCAGGTAGGTGATGGGCTGGGTCCTAGTGTTGCACTCGACAGTTCTCCCTTCTAGTGAAAGGTCCTCTTCCTTTCAGTGTAGGTTTGTAACAGTGTTATCTCCCTGTAACAGACTGTCTTCCTTAAGTAACGGTGTTGCTTCCCTTTAACAGTCTGTCTCCATGTTGTAACAGTGTTACCTCCCTGTAACAGACTGTTTTCCTTCAGTGTTGTAACAAAGTTACCTCCCTGTAAAAGACGGTCTTCCTTCAGTACTACAATGTTACTCATTCAGTGTTGTAACATTGTTGCCTCCCTGTAACAGACTGTCTTCCTTCAGTGTTGTAAGAGTGTTACCTCCCTGTAACAGACTGTCTTCCTTCAGTACAATGTTACTCATTCAGTGTTGTAACATTGTTACCTCCCTGTAACAGACTGTCTTCCTTCAGTGTTGTAACAATGTTACCTCCCTGTAACACTAACAGACTCCCTTCAGTGTTGTAAGAGTGTTCCTCCCTGTAAAAGACTGTCTTCCTTCAGTGTTGTAAGAGTGTTCCTCCCTGTAACAGACTGTCTTCCTTCAGTGTTGTAAGAGTGTTACCTCCCTGTAACAGACTGTCTTCCTTCAGTGTTGTAAGAGTGTTACCTCCCTGTAACAGACTGTCTTCCTTCAGTGTTGTAAGAGTGTTACCTCCCTGTAACAGACTGTCTTCCTTCAGTGTTGTAACAGTGTTACCTCCTGTAACAGACTGTCTTCCTTAAGTGTTGTAAGAGTGTTACCTCCCTGTAACAGACTGTCTTCCTTCAGCGTTGTAACATTGTTACCTCCCTGTAACAGACTGTCTTCCTTCAGTGTTGTAAGAGTGTTACCTCCCTGTAAAGACTGTCTTCCTTCAGTGTTGGACAGTGTTACCTCCCTGTAACAGACTGTCTTCCTTCAGTGTTGTGACAGTGTTACCTCCCTGTAACAGACTGTCTTCCTTCAGTGTTTGTAAGAGTGTTACTCCCTGTAACGACTGTCTTCCTTCAGTGTTGTTAAGAGTGTTACCTCCCTGTAACAGACTGTCTTCCTTCAGTGTTGTAAGAGTGTTACCTCCCTGTAACAGACTGTCTTCCTTCAGTGTTGTAAGAGTGTTACCTCCTGTAACAGACTGTCTTCCTTCAGTGTTGTAAGAGTGTTACCTCCCTGTAACAGACTGTCTTCCTTCAGTGTTGTAACAGTGTTACCTCCCTGTAACAGACTGTCTTCCTTCAGTGTTGTGACAGTGTTACCTATCAGTGAAAAGACACTCTCTTACAGAGTGATTATCCAATATATATATATGTGTGTGTGTGTGTTATATGCTACTTCACAATGAAAGATTTTTTTTCAGTGCTGGGTTGCACAGTGGTACTTCTCAATTAACCCAATGCCTACCGGATCGACCGAGATCGACCGCGAGTATTTCCTCCTTCTGAATACCGGATCGACCGAGATCGACGCTGAATACTCGGTCAACGACTTTCGCTTTCACCATCGCATATCCCAGAATGCAATTGCGACAGAAGAGTCTTCCGGTACTTCCGTTTCTGGACGCCATTTTGGTTTTTGTTGCATGAGTTTTGGTGGAGTAGTTTCGCTGCTGTGAATTTTCAAAGTTCGGCTTTTTTTCGCGAAGATTTTCTGGGAAAATGGCGGATCAAGTAACTATGCAACTTGCAGAATTCATTTCTGAAGTGATATTGATGATGAGAGCGTATTTGCGGGCTACACTCTTAAAGAAGATTTGAAGCAAGACGATTCGGACGTCAATCTTGACCTAGTTATGAATAAAGATCGACTGCTGACTGATTTTGAGGCCGGAATCAATAATGATTCAGGCGATGATAATGACGATGTCGAATAGCCCATTGCTGCTGGGCCCAGACCCCCCAAAAAAGAAAATTCGAAAAACAAAACTTGCTAGAGATACTTTAATTCTTGACTGGAGTGGTTGGCTACAAGAAGTGAAGCCCCCAAAAGTTTCCCTTGTTTTGATAGCCAGGAAACCGGGTCAGTCAGTGGGTGTGTCCACGATTTGCCTGTAGGAGCATCACCTTTAGCTTTTTGATTTCAGAAGAATTTTGGTAGACTTTTAACGAGAAACAAATTTATTTGCTGCACAAAAGCAAGCAGAAAAGGATGAACAAAAACTCTGGCCTGAAATAAAAACTGCCTGTTTATCAAAAAGCAAAGAGGAGCCGGACAAGAGGTACATCATCACCACAGTGTGTGTGTTGGGGGGGGGGGGGGGGGGGGGGGGGGGGGGGGGGGGGGTTGCTCAGTGCACTTGTGCAAAAGCACATTTTTGTTGAATTCCATCACAATCTAAAGCCCAGTATTCAGTAATCTGTTCTTGTTATTTTTTCCCCTCAGTAGTTAGAAGACAAATCTTCTTGTATGTGATGCCTTCAGTTTAACACATTGAAGTTTGGGTTGTTTTTTGCTTCACAATAAAAGTTGATTATTTAGTGTGCATACCATACAGAATGACTTTATTTTGTTCCTGAAGGTTTCAGTACTTTGTTTAGACTTGGAAAACCCACTCTGTGCTCCTAATCCATGATGTTCTGTGGGTACAGTGAATTTAGGGAAAATTGTTTTAGCACTGAGAATACCAAAGTACAGTTAGTCTGTTCGTTTGTTTTTTTTTCCTCGTGTACCAGTTCACTATATGTGGGGGAAATGGCTGTTTTGGATGGAGTGATGTCTTTGAATTTTTTTCATTATTTTTACAGAATAGATAAGTTAAAAACAAATTTTCTATTGAGGTTTCTTTATGGCAAGTGTGTATGTGTTGCGGAGTTACCTCTCTTGGCATGGTATTCTCATAGTCATATAGCACAAAGTCATGCGGTAGGCAGAGGGTTAAAGACCGTCTTCAATGTTGTGTAACTCAGTACTTCTCTCAGAGAAAGATAATCTTCATTCGGTGTTGGTTTGAACTGTGTTGCTTCACACTCTGTCTCTTTGAAGACTTGTTGGGGTACAACATTTGTCCCGCTTGTTTGTCTACAGCAGGCTTTCACAGAAGACTGCCTCCATTATGAGACATTTCAAATCCACAGCAACAGGGAGCACGTTCACCATTGATAAACATTGTCTGTTCCACACTCCTCCGTTATGAGACATTTCAAATCCACAACAACAGGGAGCACGTTCACCATTGATAACACATTGTCTGTTCCTCTCCGTTATGACACATTTCAAATCCACAACAACAGGGAGCACGTTCACCATTGATAACACATTGTTCCACACTCTTCCGTTATGACACATTTCAAATCCACAACAACAGGGAGCACGTTCACCATTGATAACACATTGTTCCACACTCCTCCGTTATGACACATTTCAAATCCACAACAACAGGGAGCACGTTCACCATTGATAACACATTGTTCCACACTCCTCCGTTATGACACATTTCAAATCCACAACAACAGGGAGCACGTTCACCATTGATAACACATTGTCTGTTCCACACTCCTCCGTTATGACACATTTCAAATCCACAGCAACAGGGAGCACGTTCACCATTGATAACACATTGTCTGTTCCACACTCCTCCGTTATGAACATTTCAAATCCACAACAACAGGGAGCACGTTCACCCTTGATAAACATTGTTCCACACTCCTCCATTATGACACATTTCAAATCCACAGCAACAGGGAGCACGTTCACCATTGATAACACATTGTTCCACACTCCTCGTTATGACACATTTCAAATCCACAGCAACAGGGAGCACGTTCACCATTGATAACACATTGTTCCACACTCCTCCGTTATGACACATTTCAAATCCACAACAACAGGGAGCACGTTCACCATTGATAACACATTGTCTGTTCACACTCCTCCGTTATGACACATTTCAAATCCCCAGCAACAGGGAGCACGTTCACCATTGATAACACAATGTTCCACACTCCTCCGTTATGACACATTTCAAATCCACAACAACAGGGAGCACGTTCACCATTGATAACACATTGTCTGTTCCACACTCCTCCGTTATGACACATTTCAAATCCACAGCAACAGGAGCACGTTCACCATTGATAACACATTGTTCCACACTCCTCGTTATGAACATTTCAATCCACAACAACAGGGAGCACGTTCACCATTGATAACACATTGTCTGTTCCACACTCCTCCGTTATGACACATTTCAAATCCACAACAACAGGGAGCACGTTCACCATTCATAACACATTGTCTGTTCCACACTCCTCCCTTATGACACATTTCAAATCACAACAACAGGGAGCACGTTCACCATTGATAACACATTTTCTGTTCCACACTCCTCTAGTTACAAGACATTTCAAAGTCACAGCAACAGGGAGCAATTCCACCATTGATAACACATTGTCTCCCACTCCTTCCAATTTTTCAGCAGAATAGTTGTCAACCCCAAAAAGAAAAGAGAGTAAGGGATCTGTCAAGAATGGCTGACAGCTACTGGGAGCAGCTCAAAATGATGTCTAGAAAGAACCAGACTGCACAGATTTAAAAAGAATTTTTTTTGGTTTGTTTTTGTGCTAAGCACATCAGAGGGGACTTGCCTGCAGACTCGCACTCTTCAACGCATGGGATTTCCAGTTGTGAGGAAGAGGTTCCCTCCCCTGTCCTGTGTGTGTGTTGGGGCAGGGGATTTCCAGTTGTGAGGAAGAGGTTCCCTGTCCTGTGTGTGTTGGGGGCATGGGATTTCCAGTTGTGAGGAAGAGGTTCCCTGTCCTGTGTGTGTTGGGGGCATGGGATTTCCAGTTGTGAGGAAGAGGTTCCCTCCCCTGTCCTGTGTGTGTTGGGGGCAGGGGATTTCCAGTTGTGAGGAAGAGGTTCCCCTGTCCTGTGTGGTTGGGGGCATGGGATTCCAGTTGTGAGGAAGAGGTTCCCTCCCCTGTCCTGTGTGTTGGGGTCAGGGGATTTCCAGTTGTGAGGAAGAGGTTCCCTCCCCTGTCCTGTGTGTGTTGGGGTCAGGGGATTTCCAGTTGTGAGGAAGAGGTTCCCTGTCCTGTGTGTGTTGGGGCATGGGATTTCCAGTTGTGATCATTCAGAACTTTTTAGCCGATCGACAGTTCCAGGTGCGTGTTGGCACCACACTCTCTGACATCCATGGGCAGGAGTTGGGTGTTCCTCAGGGGAGCATCCTTTCTCCCGCCCTTTTCAGCATTAAAATAAATGACATTGTCCAATCGATAAGCCTGGGCACCGAGTCCTCTCTGTTTGTTGATGACTTTGCGCTGTATGCAGTTGGAGCTTCTTACGCCAGTATACAGCGTCGACTCCAACTTTGTGTCAACAGAATCCAACAGTGGGCCGAGGAAAACGGTTTACCTTCTCCCTTACCAAAACTCAGTCAATTCATTTCCACAATTTTCGTCGATTCTTTGCTGATCCTGAAATTCGTCTGGACAAGTCCACCATTCCAGTTTGTAAAAGAAGCCAAATTTCCTGGGAGTTATTTTGACCAAAAACTCAACTTTCTCAGCCACATCAAAAACCTCAAAACTTCTTGCCAGAAAGTACTGAATATTCTGCGGGTCGTAGCGCACACCGACTGGGGCGCTGATAAGAAAACTTTGCTGCACCTCTACAGATCCCTGGTCCGTTCCAAACTGGACTACGGCTGTGCTGTGTACGGCTCCGCAAGATCGTCTTACCTCAAACTCTTGGACCCTATCCACCATCAAGGGCTTCGTCTCTGTCTTGGAGCGTTCCGCACCACCCCTGTGTACAGCCTGTACGCAGAGGCGGGTGAACCTTCACTGTCCAACCGCAGGCTGAAACTGTCTTTAAATTATTTATATCCGACTGTTTCAGAACCGCAGAATCCTGCCTATGACTGTGTCTTTGACCCCCGTTCCAAAGTAAGTTTGAAAACAACCCGAAATGTATTCCGCCGTTTGGTCTTCGTATGCGGCCTCACGTGCGGAATGCAGGTCTAGACCTAGGAGTTGTGTCTGATTTTTCCAAGTTTCCGGATCAACCTCCGTGGACCTTCTTCACACCAGAGATTCGTTTCGATCTTGCAGCTTTTCACAAAGAGTCTACCAGCTCTCTGGCGTACAAAGCTTTGTATGCTGAGCTCTGTTCCAAATTCCCATCATATCAAAAAGTTTTCACTGACAGTTCCAAGTCTGAAGATGGAGTGGCCCTGTGCAGCCTACTGCCCTGGGGCTCCATCTCAATACTGTTGGAACATATACATTCCGATGCTTCTGTCTGTTCTGCTGAACTTACTGCTCTGGTACTGGCTTTGAAGATAATCTCACATTCTTCGAAGAGGGACTTTCTGGTTCTGTCGGATTCGCTGTCAGCTTTGGAGGCCATAGCTGGCCGTAACCTTCAGCATCCAGAACTTTTACTTTTTTAAAAACTTTTTAGCAAGTTGAAGGCGGCGGTTACAACATTACTCTTGCTTGGGTTCCTGGCCATGTTGGCATCGGCGGGAACGAAATGGTTGATCGTTTAGCCAAGAACGCCACAAGAGAGAAAACTGTCCAACACTTATACCCCCTGCTCAGTATGTGAAACCCAAAATTAACGATTATGTGAGAGACCTCTGGCAGGAGGATTGGAACACACAGACGAATAACAAACTCTTTCAGATCCGTCCAAACCTTGACTTCCTCCATTCTACGTCGGCGTGGTCGTAAAGAGGAACGGTTCTGTGCCGGCTGCACACGGCCATTCATATTTTACCCATTCTTACCTTTTAAAGAGTGAAGAAGCTCTGTGGTGCATTCCATGTCATGCGCCACTCACAAATGAACATGTTCTTTTAGAGTGTTGGGACTTGCACGATGTGAGACCAAACATTTTACAGCGGAGTCCATGAAGATCCTGTTCAGGGATGTCCGCCTGACGTTGATCCTTGAGTTTTTGAGAGAGATTAACATTTTTCATCTGATTTAAGATTTTACGGCAGAAAGATTTTTAACAAAGTTTCTGGTGCGTTTGTAGACGATGTCATTTAACGAGATGTGTGAAAGTTGTTTTTTTTTTTTTTTTTTTTTTTTTTTTAAATGACTGGTGAGTTGATTTTAACGTGATGACAGCCCTGATGTGGCCCTCTGCGGTCGGCTGGGCTATAAGCAACATTATCTTATCTTCCTGTTGTGAGGAAGAGGTTCCCTCCCTGTCCTGTGTGTGTTGGGGGCATGGATTTCCCGTTGTGAGGAAGAGGTTCCCTCCCCTGTCCTGTGTGTGTTGGGGGCAGGGGATTTCCAGTTGTGAGGAAGAGGTTCCCTCCCCTGTCCTGTGTGTGTTGGGGGCACAGGATTTCCAGTTGTGAGGAAGAGGTTCCCTCCCCTGTCCTGTGTGTGTTGGGGGCATGGGATTTCCAGTTGTGAGGAAGAGGTTCCCTGTCCTGTGTGTGTTGGGGGCATGGGATTTCCAGTTGTGAGGAAGAGGTTCCCTCCCTATCCTGTGTGTGTTGGGGGCAGGGGATTTCCAGTAGTGAGGAAAAGGTTCCCTCCCTGTCCTGTGTGTTGGGGTCAGGGGATTTCCCGTAGTGAGGAAGAGGTTCCCTCCCCTGTCCTGTGTGTGTTGGGGGCAGGGGATTTCCAGTTGTGAGGAAGAGGTTCCCTGTCCTGTGTGTGTTGGGGGCAAAGGGATTTCCAGTTGTGAGGAAGAGGTTCCCTGTCCCGTGTGTGTTGGGGTCAGGGGATTTCCCGTAGTGAGGAAGAGGTTCCCCTTTTCCTGTGTGTTGGGGGCAGGGGATTTCCAGTTGTGAGGAAGAGGGTTCCCTGTCTGTGTTTTGTTGGGGTCAGGGGATTTCCAGTAGTGAGGAAGAGGTTCCCTCCCCTGTCTGTGTGTTGGGGGCAGGGGATTTCCAGTAGTGAGGAAGAGGTTCCCTCCCCTGTCCTGTGTGTTGGGGGCAGAGGATTTCCGTAGTGAGGAAGAGGGGTTTCCCCTGTCCTGTGTGTGTTGGGGGAATGGGATTTCCAGTTGTGAGGAAGAGGTTCCCCTGTTTCCCGTGTGTGTTGGGGGCAGGGGATTTCCAGTAGTGAGGAAGAGGTTCCCTCCCCTGTCCTGTGTGTGTTGGGGTCATGGGATTTCCAGTTGTGAGGAAGAGGTTCCCTCCCCTGTCCTGTGTGTTGGGGGCAGGGGATTTCCAGTTGTGAGGAAGAGGTTCCCTGTCTGTGTGTTGGGGGCAGGGGATTTCCAGTTGTGAGGAAGAGGTTCCCTGTCCTGTGTGTGTTGGGGACAGGGGATTTCCAGTGTGAGGAAGAGGTTCCCCTGTCCTGTGTGTGTTGGGGGCACGGGATTTCCAGTTGTGAGGAAGAGGTTCCCTCCCCTGTCCTCTGTGTGTAGGGGGCAGAGGATTTCCAGTTGTGAGGAAGAGGTTCCTCCCCTGTCCTGTGTGTGTTGGGGGCAGAGGATTTCCAGTTGTGAGGAAGAGGTTCCCTCCCCTGTCCTGTGTGTGTTGGGGGCAGAGGATTTCCAGTTGTGAGGAAGGTTGGGACCCTCCGTCAGATGATGTCAGTGTGTGGAGGGATGTCGGTGTGTGGAGGGATGTCAGTGTGTGGAAGGATGTCAGTGTGTGATGTCAGTTGTGTGGAGGGATGTCAGTGTGTGATGTCAGTGTGTGGAGGGATGTCAGTGTGTGATGTCAGTGTGGGAGGTGTCAGTGTGTGGAGGGATGTCAGTGTGTGATGTCAGTGTGTGGAGGGATGTGAGTGTGCGATGTCGGTGTGTGGAGGGATGTCAGTGTGTGGAGGGATGTCAGTGTGTGATGTCAGTGTGTGGAGGGATGTCAGTGTGTGGAGGGATGTCACTGTGTGATGTCAGTGTGTGGAGGGATGTCAGTGTGTGGAGGGATGTCAGTGTGTGGAGGGATGTCAGTGTGTGGAGGGATGTTAGTGTGTGATGTCAGTGTGTGATGTCAGTGTGTGGAGGGATGTCAGTGTGTGGGGTGTCAGTGTGTGATGTCAGTGTGTGGAGGGATGTCAGTGTGTGATGTCAGTGTGTGGAGGGATGTCAGTGTGTGATGTCAGTGTGTGGAGGGATGTCAGTGTGTGGAGGGATGTCGGTGTGTGGTGGGATGTCAGTGTGTGATGTCAGTGTGTGGAGGGATGTCAGTGTGTGGAGGAGTCATGTCAGTGTGTGGAGGGATGTCAGTGTGTGATGTCAGTGTGTGGAGGGATGTCTGTGTGGAGGGATGTCAGTGTGTGGAGGGATGTTCAGTGTGTGATGTCAGTGTGTGGAGGGATGTCAGTGTGTGATGTCAGTGTGTGGAGGGATGTCAGTGTGTGATGTCAGTGTGTGGAGGGATGTCAGTGTGATGTCAGTGTGTGGAGGGATGTCAGTGTGTGGTATGGTAGGGATGTTCAGTGTGTGATGTAGAGACTGCCATGTAGGGTGTGGTGTAGAAGGTAACTGCCATGTTTGATGTGATGTAGCGACTGCCATGTAGGGTGTGTGTAGAGAGGAGACTGCATGTAGGGTGTGGTGTAGAAGGTACTGCCATGTTTGATGTGATGTAGAGACTGCCATGTAGGGTGTGGTGTAGAGAGGGAGACTGCCATGTAGGGTGTGGTGTAGGGTGTGGTGTAGAGGGAGACTGCCATGTAGGGTGTGGTGTAGAGGGAGACTGCCATGTAGGGTGTAGTGTAGAGAGAGAGACTGCCATGTAGGGTGTGGTGTAGAGGGAGACTGCCATGTAGGGTGTAGTGTAGAGAGGGAGACTGCCGTGTTGGGTGTGGTGTAGAGGGAGACTGCCATGTAGGGTGTAGTGTATAGAGACTGCCATGCCCTGGTGTAGAGGGAGACTGCCATGTAGGGTGTGGTGTGGAGGGAGACTGCCATGTAGGGTGTAGTGTATAGAGACTGCCATGCCCTAGTGTAGAGGGAGACTGCCATGTAGGGTGTGGTGTGGAGGGAGACTGCCATGTAGGTTGTGGTGTAGACTAAAGGGAGACTGCCATGTAGGGTGTGGTGTAGAGGGAGACTGCCATGTAGGGTGTGGTGTAGAGGGAGACTGCATTGTAGGGTGTGGTGTAGAGGGAGACTGCCATGTAGGGTGTGGTGTAGAGAGGAGGACTGCCATGTAGGGTGTGGTGTAGAGAGAGACTGCCATGTAGGGTGTGGTGTAGAGGGAGACTGCCATGTAGGGTGTGGTGTAGAGGGAGACTGCCATGTGGGGTGTGGTGTAGAGGGGAGACTGCCATGTAGGGTTGGGTGTAGAGGGAGACTGCCATGTAGGGTGTGGTGTAGAGGGAGACTGCCATGTAGGGTGTGGTGTAGAGGGAGACTGCCATGTAGGGTGTGGTGTAGAGAGGGAGACTGCCATGTAGGGTGTGGTGTAGAGGGAGACTGCCATGTAGGGTGTGGTGTGCTAAGAAAAGAGAGAGGAGTGCCATGTAGGGTGTGGTGTAGAGAGAGACTGCCATGTAGGGTGTGGTGTAGAGGGAGACTGCCATGTAGGGTGTGGTGTAGAGGGAGACTGCCATGTAGGGTGTGGTGTAGAGAGGGAGACTGCCATGTAGGGTGTGGTGTAGAGAGAGACTGCCATGTAGGGTGTGGTGTAGAGGGAGACTGCCATGTAGGGTGTGGGTGTAGAGGGAGACTGCATTGTAGGGTGTGGTGTAGAGGGAGACTGCCATGTAGGGTGTGGTTGTAGAGAGGGAGACTGCCATGTGGGTGTGGTGTTAGAGAGAGACTGCCATGTAGGGTGTGGTGTAGAGGGACTGCCATGTAGGGTGTGGTGTAGAGGGAGACTGCCATGTAGGGTGTGGTGTAGAGGGAGACTGCCATGTGGGGTGTGGTATAGAGGGAGACTGCCATGTAGGGTTTGGTGTAGGAGAGTGCCATGTAGGGTGTGGTGTAGAGGGAGACTGCCATGTAGGGTGTGGTGTAGAGGGAGACTGCCATGTAGGGTGTGGTGTAGAGAGGGAGACTGCCATGTAGGGTGTGGTGTAGAGAGAGACTGCCATGTAGGGTGTGGTGTAGAGGGAGACTGCATGTAGGGTGTGGTGTAGAGGGAGACTGCCATGTAGGGTGTGCCACTGTGGTGTAGAGAGGGAGACTGCCATGTAGGGTGTGGTGTAGAGGGAGACTGCCATGTAGTTTGGTGTAGAGGGAGACTGCCATGTAGGGTGTGCCACTGTGGTGTAGAGAGGGAGACTGCCATGTAGGGTGTGGTGTAGAGGGAGACTGCCATGTAGGGTGTGGTATAGAGGGAGACTGCCATGTAGGGTGTGGTGTAGAGAGAGTGCCATGTATGTTTGGTGTAGAGGGAGACTGCCATGTAGGGTGTGCCACTGTGGTGTAGAGAGGGAGACTGCCATGTAGGGTGTGGTGTAGAGAGAGAGACTGCCATGTAGGGTGTGGTGTAGAGGGAGACTGCCATGTAGGGTGTGGTGTAGAGGGATACTGCTATGTAGGGTGTGGTGTAGAGAGAGACTGCCATGTAGGGTGTGGTGTAGAGGGAGACTGCCATGTAGGGTGTGGTGTAGAGAGAGACTGCCATGTAGGGTGTGGTGTTAGAGGGAGACTGCCATGTAGGGTGTGGTGTAGAGAGAGAGACTGCCATGTAGGGTGTGGTGTAGAGGGAGACTGCCATGTAGGGTGTGGTGTAGAGAGAGACTGCCATGTAGGGTGTGGTGTAGAGGGAGACTGCTATGTAGGGTGTGGTGTAGAGGGCGACTGCTATGTAGGGTGTGGTGTAGAGGGAGACTGCCATGTAGGGTGTGGTGTAGAGGGAGACTGCCATGTAGGGTGTGGTGTAGAGGGAGACTGCCATGTAGGGTGTGGTGTTGAGGGAGACTGCCATGTAGGGTGTGGTGTAGAGGGAGACTGCCATGTCGGGTGTGGTGTAGAGGGAGACTGCCATGTAGTGTGTGATGTAGAGACTGCCATGTAGGGTGTGGTGTAGAGGGAGACTGCCATGTAGGGTGTGGACCACATGGACAAAGGAACAAAGAAATCAACAGTCGTACATTCTGTGTCCTGTCTCCACCAGAACCACATGGACAAAGGAATCACATTCTGTGTCCTGACTCCTGTCTCCCTCCAGAAGCACATGGACAAAGGAATCAGCAGTCAGCACATTCTGTCTCCTGTCTCCCACAGAACCACATGGACAAAGGAATCAGCATTCAGCACATTCTGTCTCCTGTCTCCCTCCAGAAGCACATGGACAAAGTAATCACATTCTGTGTCCTGACTCCTGTCTGCCACCAGAACCACATAGACAAGGAAACAAAGGATCAGCAGTCAGCACATTCTGTCTCCTGTCTCCCACCAGAACACACGGACAAGGGAATCAACTGTCATCACATTTTTATGGCCTAACTGCAGTCTGTCAGCAGAACAAGGACTGCAGATTCCATAGTTTACACATGTCCTAACTGCAGTCTGTCAGCAGAACAAGGACTGCAGAATCCATAGTTTACACATGTCCTAACTGCAGTCTGTCAGCAGAAACAAGGACTGCAGAATCCATAGTTGACACAAGACATATCCTAGCTCAAACCTTTCAACAGAGCAAGGAGGACTAGGACTACAGAATCCTAATCAACAAAAACTCCCAAGTCCTAACTCGGGTCATTGTCGTCATTGTCCATGTCATTTCCTTTCAGTTCCTTGATATTGTGAAAGGATTCAGGATGACATCATTGACACACATGTAAGTGCATGTAAACACAGACAGACATACACACACTCACACTCTCTCTCTCACACACACACACACACACCACACACACACACACACACACACACACACACACGCACACACAAATACGCACACATCTGCATATATGCTCACAAGCACATTTATGTACATGCAGGCAAACACACTAACACACACACTCAAGCATACACATACACACACAGTCAAGCCAAAAACACACACACACACACACACACACACACACACACACACACACACACACACACACACACACGTATGCACAACACACATCTATGCACAACACACACATGCACATGTATGCACAACACACACACATATCTTGATGTATATGCAAACAAACACACGCATGCATACACACACATTCATGCAGACACATACACACACAGGTAAGCACACATACACACGCACGCACGCACGCACGCACGCACGCACGCACACACACACACACACACACACACACACACACACACACACACACACACACACACACACACACACACCACACACACACACATGTACATGCACATGTATGCACACACGCATGAATGTGTGTGTGTGTGTGCGCTCGCGCGCATGTTTTGGAATAATGACATTTCACACACAGCTGCTGCACAATGACCACCAATTACCAGCTTTGACGTGAAACGTCTACCATATCTTGTGAGCAGAGATATAAGCATGGTTGAAAGTGGAACGCAGACTGGTGTGTTCATGGACTGAGTGTGAAGTGAAACACAGTTATGTTAGTAGACAGAGTTTGAAGTGAACACAGAGCAGTGTTGGGGGACAGAGTTTGAAGTGAACACAGAGCAGTGTGTTGGAGGACAGAGTTTGAAGTGAACACAGAGCAGTGTTGGAGGACAGAGTTTGAAGTGAACACAGAGCAGTGTTGGAGGACAGAGTTTGAAGTGAACACAGAGCAGTGTGTTGGGGTACAGAATTTGAAGTGAACACAGAGCAGTGTGTTGGAGGACAGAGTTTGAAGTGAACACAGAGCAGTGTGTTGGAGGACAGAATTTGAAGTGAACACAGAGCAGTGTGTTGGAGGACAGAGTTTGAAGTGAACACAGAGCAGTGTGTTGGAGGCAGAGTTTGAAGTGAACACAGAGCAGTGTGTTGGAGGACAGAGTTTGAAGTGAACACAGAGCAGTGTTGGAGGACAGACTTTGAAGTGAATCACTGACTGATGTGTTAGTGGATAGAGTTTTAAATGAAACACTGACTGATGTGTTAGTGGATAGACTTTTAAATGAAACATTGACTGGTGTGTTAGTGGATAGATCTAGAGTTTTTAATGAAACACTGACTGATGTGTTAGTGGATAGCGTTTTAAATGAAACACTGACTGGTTTGTTAATGGATCGAGTTTTAAATGAAACACTGACTGGTGTGTTAATGGATAGAGTTTTAAATGAAACACCGACTGGTGTGTTAACGGATCAAGTTTTAAATGAAACACTGACTGGTGTGTTAATGGATAGAGTTTTAAATGAAACACTGACTGGTGTGTTAATAGATCAAGTTTTAAATGAAACACTGACTGGTGTGTTAATGGATAGAGTTTTAAATGAAACACTGACTGGTGTGTTAATGGATAGAGTTTTAAATGAAACACTGACTGGTGTGTTAATGGGCAGTATTTAAAGTGAAAAACTGAGTTGAGTGAAAGTAGAGTTTAAAGTTAAACACACATTGGTGTGGTGATGGACAAGATATGAAGTGAACACAGACTAGTGTGTTTGTGGACAGAGAGTAAAATGAACACAGACTGGTGTGTTAGTGGACAGAGAGTAAAATGAACACAGACTGGTGTGTTAGTGGACAGAGTGTAAAATGAACACAGACTGGTGTGTTAGTGGACAGAATGTGAAGTGAACACAGACTGGTGTGTTGATGGACAGTGTAAAATGAA
>CM031621.1:67774913-67786625 GCA_018398815.1 Conus ventricosus
GGATTACTTCTGGCGCGTGATGAATGCATGAGTATGAATCGGAGAGGCACTCTCTTCAGGCTTCAGGATTACGTGCAGTGCTGTGATTAACCCCTTTGATTTGGGGAACATGACAGTATAAAGATTTACCATGGGCATGGGGAAGTGCACTGTGGCATGTAACCTTCCACAGCAGTCTGGAAATGCATCAGAAGATCCCATGGGGCCGTTGTTGAAATGAGAAGCACAAATTGTGTGCTTATCTTACACTTCCATGGTAGCAGTTGTTGAAATGAGAAGCACAAATTGTGCACTCGCCCTACACTTTTGTTGACTACTTCATTGGAACCAGAAATTGTTTAGCAACATTTCAACTGGAGGTTTCAGGATTTAAAGCAAAAATGAATTTGGTTCGACTGTCTTCTTACAAAGAAAGAGAATAGTGATTGTAAATGGCAGACGCCATTGGTTGAGCTGTGACAGCAGTAGCACTGGCATGAGTTGTGGCAGAACTACGAGATTTATTCCAGAATATAATCAGCAACAGAGGTTTAGGAGTGTGTCATGATAATTTCCATGAAGAAATAAGTTTCACTTTGCAATGTAATGCTGGACATGGACATCATCATGGCTGATGAGTCTGCATGAAGGGTTCTGTGTTAGGGTTCTGATGAGAGTCTGCATGAAGGGTTCTGTGTTGGGGTTCTGATGAGAGTCTACATGAAGGGTTCTGTTAGGGTTCTGATGAGAGTCTACATGAAGGGGTTCTGTGTTAGGGTTCTGATGAGAGTCTGCATGAAGGGGTTCTGTGTGTTGGGGTCTAATAAAGTGGGTCTACATGAAGGGGTTCTGTGTTAGGGTTCTGATGAGAGTCTACATGAAGGGTTCTGTGTTAGGGTTCTGATGAGAGTCTGCATGAAGGGGTTCTGTGTTGGGGTTCTGATGAGAGTCTGCATGAAGGGGTTCTGAGAGTGCATGAAGGGGTTCCTGTGTTAGGGTTCTGATGTGAATGTGAAGCTGCAGACTGAGAAAGATGTATTGGAGATGTTGAAAAAGGCAAGATTGTATTGTTGGACTGGACATTTCAGATTTGAAATAGATAAGTGTTTGCAGTTATTTGGGGGTGATAAACAATGATGATTCAGGAAAGTTTTGAATTACTGGCCAAGGTGGGAGGTGGTGAGTCAAATATGATTCACAGAATATGCTTGACCATTGTTATTGTATTGAATGCCAACTGTTTTTTTTCTCATGTTAATGAAACTAGTGAACTTTGGAAGTCTTTTTGTTGATTTAAGTTTTGTTTGATTCAAAGGACAGTTCAGTTGCTCTTGGTGTGAAATTCCAGAAATTTGAATGAATACCTCAACAATGCAGCTGGCTGTGTCAGTGACGGACTGATTTCAGTGTAGTGACAATGTTGCTGATGATAGAATTTGCTGTCTCCCCCATTTCTCTCTCTATAGTATCTATGATCCTTTTTCATCTCATGTTGTCTTATATATCTGTTTTGTTAAGTGTGTTTGTTGTGTGGGTGATTGTGTTAGTAACTGTGTTGGTCTTTATGTTATCAGATTGTATTTACTCTTATGTTTGTTTGCCTGTGTCTTTTCTCTTTGGTTGGTTCGTCTGTCATCACTACCTCACCAAGCTCATTTCCTGTCACTTGTTTGGTCTCTCTGTCTCAGCCACTCATTTTCTGTCTCCGTCTCTACCTCTCCACCCCCCCCCCCCCCCCCCCACACACACACACACATTCTGTGTTTTCACACACACACACACACGCACGCACGCACGCACACGCACACGCACACACACACACACACACGTTCTTTCTGGAATTTCCTCCCTGTCTGGGTGTCTGATATTTCTTTTCCTTCCTCATTCTCCAGACCCAACAACACTACCACCCGCCCCCTCCTTTTCCCATGTTGTTTCTTCACTTACTATAAACCAAGTGTCTGTCCCTGTGTGACCTTTCTCTGTTCCCAGCCCAATACTACAGTACAGGTTCCCCCTCCCACTCACACCTCTCCTCCTTACTCTTTGTTGCCTACCTACATACTCTTGTCATCTGATTTGTACTTAAAGTTTAAACCAACCCCAAAGTGTCTGTGTTTTCCCACCTTCATGCTCTTGTCATCTGATCTGTGCTTAAAGTTTAAACCAACCCCAAAGTGTCTGTGTTTTCCCACCTTCATGCTCTTGTCATCTGATTTGTACTTAAAGATTAAACCAAACCCAAAGTATCTGTGTTCCCACAGTTTAAACCAAACCCAAAGTGTCTGTGTTTTTCCCACCTTCATGCTCTTGTCGTCTGATTTGTACTTCAACCAAACCCAAAGTGTCTGTGTTTTTCCTACCTACATACTCTTGTCGTCTGATTTGTACTTCAACCAAACCCAAAGTGTCTGTGTTTTTCCTACCTACATACTCTTGTCGTCTGATTTGTACTTCAACCAAACCCAAAGTGTCTGTGTTGTTCCTACCTACATACTCTTGTCGTCTGATTTGTACTTCAACCAAACCCAAAGTGTCTGTGTTGTTCCTACCTACATACTCTTGTCGTCTGATTTGTACTTCAACCAAACCCAAAGTGTCTGTGTTGTTCCTACCTACATACTCTTGTCATCTGATTTGTACTTAAAGTTTAAACCAAACCCAAAGTGTCTGTGTTTCTCCTACCTACATCATGCACTTGTCGTCTGATTTGTACTTTAACCAAACCTAAAGTGTCAGTATTGGGAATACAGAGGAAGGGAAGATCTGAATGCTCCTTCACTGCATGCCTGTGTCATGGAGACTGCCTTGTTTGTCTGGGGAAAGAGGACGAAGTGAGGAGCACTAACACCCCACGTGCCCACTTGGTTGTCTGAAGGCCTAGGACCCTATGTGCTTCCTGTGTAGGCCTTGCTGTGGTTGTGTAGGCTGAGGACCCTCTGTGCTCCCTGTGTAGGCTTTGCTGTGGTTGTGTAGACTGAGGACCCTCTGTGCTCCCTGTGTAGGCTTTGCTGTGGCTGTGTAGGCTGGGGACCCTCTGTGCTCCCTGTGTAGGCTGAGGACCCTCTGTGCTCCCTGTGTAGTCCTTGCTGTGGCTGTGTAGGCTGAGGACCCTCTTCTCCGTGTGTAGACCTTGCTGAGGCTGTGTAGGCTGAGGACCCTCTGTGCCCCTGTGTAGGCTGAGGACCTCTGCTCCCTGTGTAGACCTTGCTGTGGCTGTGTAGCTGAGGACCCTCTTCTCCGTGTGTAGTCCTTGCTGTGGCTGTGTAGGCTGAGGACCCTCTTCTCCGTGTGTAGTCCTTGCTGTGGCTGTGTAGGCTGAGGACCCTCTGCTCCCTGTGTAGTCCTTGCTGTGGCTGTGTAGGCTGAGGACCCTCTGTGCTCCCTGTGTAGGCTGAGACCCTCAGTGCTCCCTGTGTAGGCTGTGGACCCTCTGCTCCTGTGTAGTCCTTGCTGTGGCTGTGTAGGCTGAGGACCCTCTGTGCTCCCTGTGTAGGCTGAGGACCCTCTTCTCCCTGTGTAGGCTGAGGACCCTCTGTGCTCCCTGTGTATACCTTGATGTGGCTGTGAAGGCTGTGGACCCTCTGTGCTCCCTGTGTAGTCCTTGCTGTGGCTGTGTAGGCTGAGGACCCTCTGTGCTCCCTGTGTAGGCTGTGGACCCTCTGCACTCCCTGTGTAGGCCTTGCTGTGGCTGTGTAGGCTGAGGACCCTCTGTGCTCCCTGTGTAGGCTGTGGACCCTCTGCTCCCTGTGTAGTCCTTGCTGTGGCTGTGTAGCTGTGGACCCTCTGCTCCCTGTGTAGGCTGTGGACCCTCTGCTCCCTGTGTAGTCCTTGCTGTGGCTGTGTAGGCTGTGGACCCACTGCTCCCTGTGTAGGCTGTGGACCCTCTGCTCCCTGTGTAGGCTGTGGACCCACTGCTCCCTGTGTAGGCTGTGGACCCTCTGTTCCCTGTGTAGGCTGTGGACCCTCTGCTCCCTGTGTAGGCTGTGGACCCTCTGTTCCCTGTGTAGGCTGTGGACCCTCTGCTCCTGTGTAGTCCTTGCTGTGGCTGTGTAGGCTGTGGACCCACTGCTCCCTGTGTAGGCTGTGGACCCTCTGTTCCCTGTGTAGGCTGTGGACCCACTGCTCCCTGTGTAAGCTGTGGACCCTCTGCTCCCTGTGTAGGCCTTGCTGTGGCTGTGTAGGCTGTGGACCCTCTGCTCCCTGTGTAGGCCTTGCTGTGGCTGTGTAGGCTGTGGACCCACTGCTCCATAGTGTAGGCCTTGCTGTGGCTGTGTAGGCTGTGGACCCACTGCTCCCTGTGTAGGCTGTGGACCCTCTGCTCCCTGTGTAGGCTGTGGACCCTCTGCTCCCTGTGTAGGCTGTGGACCCACTGCTCCCTGTGTAGGCTGTGGACCCACTGCTCCCTGTGTAGGCTGTGGACCCTCTGCTCCCTGTGTAGGCCTTGCTGTGGCTGTGTAGGCTGTAGACCCACTGCTCCCTGTGTAGGCTGTGGACCCACTGCTCCCTGTGTAGGCTGTGGACCCTCTGCTCCCTGTGTAGGCTGTGGACCCTCTGCTCCCTGTGTAGTCCTTGCTGTGGCTGTGTAGGCTGTGGACCCACTGCTCCCTGTGTAGGCTGTGGACCCTCTGCTCCCTGTGTAGGCCTTGCTGTGCCTGTGTAGGCTGTGGACCCACTGCTCCCTTTGTAGGCCTTGCTGTGGCTGTGTAGGCTGAGGACCCTCTGTGCTCCCTGTGTAGGCCTTGGTGTGGCTGTGTAGGCTGTGGACCCTCTGTGCTTCATGTGTAGGCTGAGGACCCTCTGTGCTCCCTGTGTAGGCTGAGGACCCTCTGTGCTCCCTGTGTAGTCCTTGCTGTGGCTGTGTAGGTTGTGGACCCTCTGTGCTCCATGTGTAGGCTGAGGACCCTCTGTGCTCCATTGTGAGGCTGAGGACCCTCTGTGCTCCATGTGTAGGCTGAGGACCCTCTGTGCTCCCTGTGTCGGCTGAGGACCCTCTGTGCTCCCTGTGTAGTCCTTGCTGTGCTGTGTAGGCTGATGACCTGTGCTCCCTGTGTAGGCTGAGGACCCTCTGTGCTCCCTGTGTAGGCTGAGGACCCTCTTCTCCCTGTGTAGGCCTTGATGTGGCTGTGTAGGCTGAGGACCCTCTGTGCTCCCTGTGTAGGCTGAGGACCCCTGTGCTCCATGTGTAGGCTGAGGACCCTCTGTGCTCCCTGTGTAGGTTGTGGACCCTTGTGCTCCCTGTGTAGGCTGTGGACCCCTGTGCTCCCTGTGTAGTCCTTGCTGTGGCTGTGTAGGCTGAGGACCCTCTGTGCTCCCTGTGTAGGCTGTGGACCCTCTGTGCTCTCTGTGTAGTTTTTGCTGTGGCTGTGTAGCTTAGGACCCTCTGTGCTCCCTGTGTAGGCTGTGGACCCTCTGTGCTCCCTGTGTAGGCTGAGGACCCTCTGTGCTCCCTGTGTAGGCTGAGGACCTTCTGTGCTCCCTGTGTAGGCTGAGGACCCTCTGTGCTCCCTGTGTAGGCTGAGGACCCTCTGTGCTCCCTGTGTAGGCTGTGGACCCTCTGTGCTCTCTGTGTAGTTTTTTGCTGTGGCTGTGTAGGCTTAGGACCCTCTGTGCTCCCTGTGTAGGCTGTGGACCCTCTGTGCTCCCTGTGTTGTCCTTGCTGTGGCTGTGTAGGCTGAGGACCCTCTGTGCTCCCTGTGTAGACCTTGCTGTGGCTGTGTAGGCTGTGGTTGCATGAGCTGGGAAGGGCCCTGCCACCAAGAAGTGTTGAATATGGTGCTGCCACTGACAGCAAATGGCGCCGAATGTGTGTCTGTCAGGGGTGCAACAAGTTCCACGAGGTGGCAACAGAGCAAGAGGTGTTGAAGATGATGCTGCCCTGACAGCTGATGGCACTGAATGTGTGTGTGTGTGTGTGTGTGTGTGTGTGTGTGTGTGTGTGGTGTGTATGTGTGTTTGTGTTTGTGTGTGTGTATCTGTCTTGCCAGGTGTGCAACATGTTCCTTGGGGTGGTGGCGGTGCAAGAGGTGTTGAGATGCTGCCACAGACAGCCGATGATACTGAATGTGTGTGTGTGTGTGTGTTTCAGGCATGCAACGAGTTCCATGAGGTGGCGGCGGTGCAGGGCAAGAGGTGGCAGAAGCTGCTGTCCCACGAACACGAGCAGCGGCTGAAGCTGGAGGACATGGTGGAGCAGCTGGCCAAGGACCAGATCTCCCTGGAGAAGAAGGCACGGCTGACTGTCAAACAGGAGGGCGGGAGAGGTGAGACCTCTGTGTGTGTGTGTGTGTGTGTCCGAGAGAGAGTTGAGCTGTGTCTCTTTGTGTCTGTCTGCCTGTATATCTGAGGGAAGTTGTCTGTTGGTGGTGTGTCTTTGTCTCTGTACATGTCTGGTGATGTGTACATGTTGGCATGTCTCTGTACATGTCTGGTGATGTGTACATGTTGGCATGTCTCTGTACATGTCTGGTGATGTGTACATGTTGGCATGTCTCTGTGCGTGTCTGGTGATGTGTACATGTTGGCATGTCTCTGTACATGTCTGGTGATGTCTACATGTTGGCATGTCTCTGTACATGTCTGGTGATGTTGGCATGTCTCTGTACATGTCTGGTGATGTGTACATGTTGGCATGTCTCTGTACATGTCTGGTGATGTCTACATGTTGGCATGTCTCTGTGCGTGTCTGGTGATGTCTACATGTTGGCATGTCTCTGTACATGTCTGGTGATGTGTACATGTTGGCATGTCTCTGTACATGTCTGGTGATGTCTACATGTTGGCATGTCTCTGTGCGTGTCTGGTGATGTCTACATGTTGGCATGTCTCTGTACATGTCTGGTGATGTGTACATGTTGGCATGTCTCTGTACATGTCTGGTGATGTCTACATGTTGGCATGTCTCTGTGCGTGTCTGGTGATGTGTACATGTTGGCATGTCTCTGTACATGTCTGGTGATGTCTACATGTTGGCATGTCTCAAATGTGCATGGCCTCACACCAAAGACTGTAAGTGTCTTGGGATGTCTACATGTTGGCATGTCTCTGTACATGTCTGGTGATGTCTACATGTTGGCATGTCTCTGTACATGTCTGGTGATGTCTACATGTTGGCATGTCTCTGTACATGTCTGGTGATGTCTACATGTTGGCATGTCTCTGTACATGTCTGGTGATGTCTACATGTTGACATATCTCTGTACATGTCTGGTGATGTCTACATGTTGGCATGTCTCTGTACATGTATGGTGATGTCTACATCAGTACATTTTGGCATGTCTCAAATGTTCATGGCCTCCCCACCAAAGACTAAGTGTCTTGGGATGTATACATGTATGAATATCTCAAACATACATAGCCTCACACCAAAGACGTAAATGTTGTTCACTATGCGATAATTGGGTATACATGTATGAATATCTCAAACATACATAGCCTCACACCAAAGACTAAGTGTCTTGGGATGTATACATGTATGAATATCTCAAACATACATAGCCTCACACCAAAGACTAAGTGTCTTGGGATGTATACATGTATGAATATCTCAAACATACATAGCCTCACACCAAAGACCAAGTGTCTTGGGATGTATACATGTATGAATATCTCAAACATACATAGCCTCACACCAAAGACTAAGTTTCTTGGGATGTATACATGTATGAATATCTCATCTTAAGTACATGGCCATGTGCATGCACATAGGTACACATGTTCGCACATCCTTACTGACAAGTCCATATCTAGCCATGGCCATGTGCATGCACATAGGTACACATGTATCGCACATCCTTACTGACAAGTACATATCTAGCCATGGCCATGTGCATACACACCTGTGTAGGTACACATGTATGCACATCCTCGCTGACTGCCATCCAGCTGCTCATTCGTTCACAGACTTCCATCAGTTTCCTCATACATTCCTTCAGCTGCACATTTGCTCACACAGTAACACGCTCACAGTATCATGCACACACACACACACACACACACACACACACACACACACACACACACACACACACACACACACGCATGTAAGTGTGCGTGTGCATGCACACACAACGCACACACACACAGATCACACACACACACCACGCACAGCCACAACACACACAACATACAACACACCACACACACACACACACACACACACATCACCACACACTCACTCACTCACTCACTCACTCACTCACTCACTCACTCACTCACTCACACACACACACACACACACACACACACACACACACACACACACACACACACACACAGAGGCATTCTGTGCATTTGGTAGCTTTGAAAAGACTGCAGATTCAGCTTGGGGGAATGGAACTATTGGTGGAAGTGTGGAAAGGGTAAGGATGTGTGTGAAAAAATGGGGGAGAGGAAAAAGGAGAGCAAGGGGTGGGGGAGGGAGTGAGAGAGGGGGGATAGGAAGGTGAGAAGAGAAGAGGATGCGAGGGGGGCAGAGAGAGAGACAGAGAGAGAAACGGCAAGTACATGGAAGAAGGTTAATTTGAAGTGTTCATTATGGTTATATTTTGTCATACAAATGTTTTACCACTGTTCTGAGGAATCTGGAAACACTGATGTTTTGCAGTGACCATTCTTAACAGAACTTTTTTCTTTTGTGTGTGTATGTGTTTGTGTGCGTGTGTGTGCGCGCGCGTGCGCGCGCTACTGTGTTGGTTGAAAAGGGAGATGGAGGGAGGGGATGTACATTTTACTTGTGCATTCTGACGTCCACTTTGACCTGAATAATGTGTTTATTTACCTGCATATTGGTTAATGGAGTGGGAGTGAGCGAGGTACTTTGTCAACATTTCAGACTTACTGTTAATTTATTTACTGGAAAGAACATCCGAAACAAGGCAGGAGACGGCAAAAAGTAAAGAGAAAGAAATGGGGCAACTCTTGCTCACTTGAAGAGATATTGCATGCCCACTTACTCCGGCTGAATGCAGCTTACAACACTAAATTCTCTCGTACAAATGTAGAAACAATTCTTGAAAAAGGACGTTCAAGCACAGACATTTATTGACACACGTATACACATGACACTTACACACACACACATTACATACAACTGTGCATGCACATATGCACACACACACACACGCACGCATGCACACACACACACACACACACGCACACGCACACACAAATGTACACACTTGCATTCATTGTGTTTAAATGGTAAAAGGAGGCCAGCAAGAGATGGGCAGACATGGCGTGCTGCAAGATGAAGTACTCCTGTCAGTGTGTTGGAAGGTCAGCTCTGAAGTTGCTTCCCTTGCGCTGTTAGAGCAGGGAAACGCAGACGTGACTTCACAGAGCTCCGTTTGTGGCTGTATCATCTTTGTGTCTGAGGTCTGCGCCCCCACCAATGCCCCCCTCCCCCCAAGCCCTGCTCCCTCCCCCTCCCGTCCTACATTCAGAGTGTGCGTTTGTCAAGCGACTAACTTCTGAAACGTTACTAGTACTACTCTCTTCTGAAAACACTACTATAATTTTCATAAAATAGTAGTAATACGACTAACTTATGAAAATTATAGTAGTGTTTTTAGAAGAGAGTAGTACTAGTAACGTTTCAGAAGTTAGTAGCTTGGCGTTGCGACTCTCTTATAAAATGATCCCTGTGTAAAATTATGTCCTCTTTCTTAGTATTATTACTATCCAGGGTCACTGATCGATGGTCATTTGGCCTATTTTCACCGCTTGACTGCTGATCAGTATAGTACGGGTTCATGTGAACAATTTATGACGTTGCTGACCAATGGTCAGTGTCATTGACCAGTGGTCATTTTTGCCCAATTTCCACTGTTTGACAGCTAGTTAGTGTAGAAAGAGTTCATGTGAACAATTCATGTTGTGGTTGACCAGTGGTCATGCAGTGTCATTGACCAGTGGTCATTTAGGCACAATTTTACTGTTCGACAGTTAATTAGTGTAGAACGAGTTTATGTGAACAATTTATTACGTTTCTGACCAGTGGTCATTTTGGCCCAAATTCACTGTTTGGCAGCTAGTTAGTGTAGAACGAGTTCATGTGAACAATTTATGACGTTTCCGACCACTGGTCAGTGTCATTGACCAGTGGCCATTTTGACCCAATTTCGACGTCATAAATTGTTCATATGAACTCGTTCTTCACTAATTGGCAGTCAAACAGAGAAATAAGGCAAAAATGACCACTGGTAAATGACACTAACCACTGGTCAGCAACGTCATAAATTGTTCACCTGAGCTCGTTCTACACTAACTAGCTGTCAAACAGTGAATTTGGGCAAAAATGACCACTGGTCAATGATATCGACCACTGGTCAGAAACGTCATAAATTGTTAACATAAACTCGTTCTACACTAATGGGCCAAATGACCATCGATCAGTGACCCTCGATAGTAATAATACTAAGAAAGAGGACATAATTTCACACAGGGATCATTTCACTAGAGAGTCGCAACGCCAAGCAACTAACTTCTGAAACGTTACAAGTACTACTATCTTCTGAAAACGCTACTATAATTTTCATAAGTTAGTCGTATAACTATACTATCTTATGAAAATTATAGTAGTGTTTTCAGAAGATAGTAGTACTAGTACCGTTTCAGAAGTTAGTCGCCTGACATGCGTTGGCATGGTAAAACCAACCCGTTGGTGTGAAAACTTCCGTGGACATCTGGAAGACATCAGGCTGGCATCAGAGAAGCCAGATTACCATGATCAGCAGCAGCCAGAAGGCTTTTTGTGCAGGCCACCACATTCTCTCTCTCTCTCTCTCTCTCTCTCTCTCTCTCTCTCTCTCTCTCTCTCTCTCTCTCTCTCTCTCTCTCTCTCTCTCTCTCTCTCTCTCACACACACACACACACACACACACACATCAAATATTCAATCTATCTATCCAGTCAGTCAGTCAGTGAATCAGTCAATGTCTCCTGTGATCCGTTTGCTTGGAGAAGCGAAGCATGGGGGAGGACACTGGATGCTGCAGAGGTGGCATCAGTCGGCCAGAGCAAGGCCCTGGAATGGTCAGGACAGTCACAGCACTGTGAACCACATGGAACTGGCTACAACAGTAGCACCGTCACAGCACTGTGAACCACATGGAACTGGCTACAACAGTAGCACCGTCACAGCACTGTGAACCACATGGAACTGGCTACAACAATAGCACCGTCACAGCACTGTGAACCATGGAACTGCTACAATAGGACAGTCACAGCACTGTGACCACATGGAACTGGCTACAATAGGACAGTCACAGCACTGTGAACCACATGGAACTGGCTACAATAGGACAGTCACAGCACTGTGAACCACATGGAACTGGCTACAATAGGACAGTCACTCACAGCACTGTGAACCACATGGAACTGGCTACAATAGGACAGTCACAGCACTGTGAACCACATGGAACTGGCTATAATAGAACAGTCACAGCACTGTGAACCAATGGAACTGGCTACAACAATAGCACAGTCACAGCACTGTGAACCACATGGAACTGGCTACAATAGGACAGTCACAGCACTATGAACCACATGGAACTGGCTACAACAATAGCACAGTCACAGCACTGTGAACCACATGGAACTGGCTACAACAATAGCACCGTCACAGCACTGTGAACCACATGGAACTGGCTAAAACAATAGCACCGTCACAGCACTGTGAACCACATGGAACTGGCTACAACAACAGGACAGTCACAGCACTGTGAACCACAT
>CM031621.1:67786725-67816725 GCA_018398815.1 Conus ventricosus
AGGTCACGTGACCGAAGTAGACAAGCGAGCGGAAGACTGTCACATGCAAAGGTTGAATCACGGCTTGCCACTTCCTGCCCAAGATGATGGTTCGTTATTTATAGCGATTCACGCGCTGCATCCAATCACAATGGTATTCTGAACTCGAAGTAACTTATCTGTTTTTCCACTTGTTTGTAAGTGGCCATAATATCAGTGTGGTATGTACGCGTCTTTTTCACATGCCCACAATGCTAAAAAAAAAACCCATGAAAAGAGGTTATCAGGGAGACAGGGCTGGGTATAGGTATGTGCGTGGATGTGTGAGTATGAGTGCGTGTATGTGCATGCGTGCGTCCGTGTGTGTGTGTGTGTGAGTGTGTGTGTGGGGGGGGGGGGGGGGGGGGGGGAGCGGTGCCGGGTTTTTTTTTAGTTAGTTTTTAGTTTAACTTTTGTTACCCTCAAGGATTTTTAGGGGGGGGATGGGGGGGGGGGGGAGTACGGGGTAGGAGAGAAGGTGGGAGATAGAGAGAGGTGGAGAAAGGCAGGGGAAGAGAAGAAAAAATGAAGAATGGAGGGGTGGTATGAAAGTGTGACTAAATGTGCATGTGAAATCTTAAATTTATTTTTTTTAAAAAAAAAATAAAAAAATCCGTGTGTCGTACGAGTGTGTGTGTGGTGTGTGTGTGTTGTGTGTGGTGTGTGTTTAAAGAATGAATGTAGAAAAAAAAAAAAATATTTGAGGGGGGGGGGGGGGGGGTAGCAATATAAGTAATAAACAAAAAACCCAACAAGAAGAATATTAAACCAAATTAAACCAAAAAATCCCGGTTGCTCAAAGAAATACCAAGAGGGTTTAATGAATATTTCAGAAAGTTGCCAAAAGATGACAATCTTACAATCTTTCAATCGAAAACGGTCTTTAACAGGTCCCTGAGTCCAGAAAATTTGGGTTTTGATGTTAGGACAGGCAAGGCAGATGATTCATGAAATATGGTTCCCACATAAATTTTGACGTTTTACAGTATTTTGTTTTGAAAGCTCTAAAACGAATCTTAAAATCAAAGATTAAAATTGGTCTTGCCCCTGCATCAGACAATCCCTTGCATCAAATTTGAATTCGGTTCGGGTTTAATGCAGGCGGGGAAAATTTTGGTTTTGATGCCCAAATGTTGAAAAAATTTCCCCCTCGGTCTTTTCAATGTGTTATAACATCATGCAAATCAATTCAATGTTTAGTTGAATTCCCCCTTCAGTATTTCGTGTTGCCTTCTAGTGCTCTGCAAAGTTCATAGGCATACCCCGCAGTGGGAGGAAACCAATAAAAAAGTTCACTAATGTCTTTTTTTGAAAATTTAAAATTTAAAATTTTTGTTTCGAGGATCATTCCAAACCCGCTTTTTGATATTTGCCCTTTAAAGTTGTTTTTTGCCGATTTTGAGTAAAACCAAATCAATATTTTACCAGATTAGGGTAGTTTTCAATATGGCGAAATGCTTAAAAGGCAAAAAACTCTGCAGTAAAAATAGAATAATGCTGCCTTATAATATCGTTTGACTGTTTAAATGTAGGAATTAAATGTGCATGGTACCTTATAAAAGTACAGCCCCATTTTTATACTTTAATGTAGTCGATAAAAAATTCTTAGGTGTTTATTAACTGATTTCAAAAAAAATTTTGGAGGGAAATTTTTGTTCAAACCTGTTTTGATCAATATCAAAGAAGGTTTAATTTTTTCCCCAAGTGGTACGGTGAAAAAGAGGGTTTCGGTGCTATTGTTTTTCCTTTTTAAATTTCTGTGGAATTTATCCATCAGAGACAAACGAATGTATTGTTGTATGGGGATTGTTTAGTCTTTTAACAAATTTTTCAAAATTACCCTAGTTTTTTCCCCTTAAAAACGCGTCATTCGCGAAGAATTTATTACAAATTTCGCTGAATGCTTTTCCTGTGTTCGTCAAGGGGAAGAACCCCTCCCCTTTTTAAACGCTAGAAAAAAGGAAATATCCCGACTTACCCCACTTTCCCCCTAACCAGTTTGGGCGAAAGGACGTAGAGTCGGCTATTCTGTTTCTGACAAGTAACCAAAAAAAACGAATCTAAAAACAAACATCTGTGTACGGTTGCCCTTTTAATACTTTTCAAAAGTTTTCTAGGTAGCTTTGGGAAAGTCCCAGGATAAACCCAATTCCATAGGTAACGCAGGGGAAAAGCAGTTGTGTTTAAACGCCCCCATATACACGGGGGATGCCGGTTTCCCGATTATTCGCGGTTGAAAATTACAGAGTGGGGGAGAGAGGAGAAACCTGGTTAAAAGTTCCCCTCAGAACGGACAGAAGAAAGAGAGACGAGAGACAGACAACACACCACACACCACACAAAAACACACAAAACCACACACAGCGCAGGGCACGCAGCACGCACCCCAAAACACACACCCCAAAAAACCCAAAATCCCACCCCCTTTTGCAACTTTTTGTGTCCCCTTCCTGCTGCTGTCTACCTCCCCCCTTTTCCTCTTTTCCCAACTGCACCCCAACCCCCCACCACCACTCGCCACCCCCCCCCCCAAACACACACCCACAACACAACACACAACCCCACACAACACCAAAAACCCAGAGGGACAGACAGGCAGAAGACAGACAGGAGAGACAGAACTATACACGCGCGGCGGCGCCTCACCCTCCCAAAAAATGAGAGGCAAAAAAAATCAATATGCCCCCCTGTACCCCCCTCCCCCCACTCCCTCCGTGGGCTGGCATGCCCCATATGACATCAGTTTCCGAAAATCTTCTCCGCCGTGTGGGGCGTTTTAAAGGTCACATGATCTTTTACCAACCCCGGTTTCCTCATTTTCTACTGCTCCCGGACGGTAAGACGTTTTTTTTTGCGCTGTGTTCTGTGTTGGTGTGTTATTCTAAAAAATGGTCCCCGTTTCATGAGGCAGGTCTTGCATTGAACACCAAAGGTTTACCATACTTTCATTTGATTTTTTGTTGAAAAAAAGAACGGGTGAAGCATGTTCTTTTGCCGCAAAACCAAAAAGAAGTATTGTTTTCCCAGAAGGAACAAAAAAAAAGAAAAAAGTGAAACCGATGTTTTGGGAAATGCACGCTATCTTAAAAGGTTTGTTGGTTCAAGAAAATAAAAACCCTGAAGGAAATATTGCTGAACAAAAATAGCCAATTTCAATATTTTTTAAAACTATGTTTAAAAAAAATTTCCCCTTATTTAAAAATCCTCATTTTTAAAAGCCCCCAAACAAAACAACCCACACGCTTATTTTTGGGGCGGGCTGAACGCCCGTTTGTTTAAAAAAAAAAAACCCCCCCAAACACCAAACCAAAACCAAAACCCAAATTCGTGTTTTTTTATAATATCCTAATTCCAAAAGTGGAATCGTATAATAACTGTGTAGCAAACCCCAAAATTTTTAAAACTTATGAAACTGGGGGTGATTTTGGGGGGTTTCGGGCAAATAGATGGGTAGGCAGCCCTTTGTCATCTCCAGTTGGAGGGAGTAGTGTGTGCCAGCACTATCTTAAATTTAAATGCTCCAATTACAATGACGGATGTACTCTATGGGTTAGAGCCGCCATAAAGCTTGGGCCCCGCAGTAATTGTGACTCTCCATGCAGTTGCAAGCCTGGTTGAGAAAAAAGGACCCAGCAAATGGGCCCAAACCCCTTGTGATCGCTTGCCCCCAATGACGTCGCCCTGAAAAAGTTTTGGTGGCAAACTGGTCAAACGACCCTATGTGATCGTTGATAAAAAGCGCGGCAGCCAGCAAAGTCAGCGGCAAATAGGCCAAACGCCCTATTGTCATTGGGGTGATTGGGGTTTGCGCCGGACCCTTTTTAGTCACAAAGCAAGAAGTGCCTGGAGTTTACTTTTTGTTTGTTGTGTTTTTTGGGCCCTACCCACGCACGAAGTCCCCCCCCCCCCCCTGGAGTTATTGTGTTTTTGTGTTTGTTTTTTGTTTTGTTCCCCCCACGCATGCCCCCCCACCCCCCCTGCCCCACCCCCACCCCCGATGCAAACCCCTCAAGTTCCTTTAAGTTTTTTAAAAGTTTTTCAAGTTCTTACTTTTGTTTCTTCTAAGTTGTCCTTAAGTCTTTCAAATTATTCCCCAAATTTTTAATAAGTTTTTAATAAGTTCTTGATCAGTTCTTAAGTAAGTTTTAATAAGTTCTTTTAAATTCTTGATTAATTTACCTTTAAATTAAATAAGTTTATTAAGTTATCTTTAATTATTAAAAAAAAAAAGTATGTTTTTTTTTAAATGTTTAAAAGTTAGATAGTAAAACGCCTCAAAAAACGTGTTATGTTGAGGGGTGTCTGCTCAGGTTCTTGATAATTTTAATGAAGTTTTTCTCCCAAAACAACCACATTTATTCAATTTTGGTTATGGAAAAGTCTTTTTGAATTATGTCTTTTTTTTATTTCTTTTATTTTTAATCCGATCTATTTTTATAAAAAAATTTAAAATTTTTCCTTATAAAAGGATCAAAATAGTTTGTTATTGGCGGTTTTGGGGTGAGTTGTTTTTTTTGTATTTTTCGGTTCAGGGTTTTTTTAACTTTTCGTTTTGTTGCCATTTTGGGATAATTTTATAGCCATAATAACTGCCCCCAACAGCAGCAATGCGCCAAAAAAAGGCAACGTTTTAAGTTCAAATTCCCTGAAGCTTTGGGGCCCTTTAATCCAGGAGTTTTTTTTGTGGCATTGAATAACTTTTCTGGGTTTGGGGGTGTTATTTTCATGTGAGGTATATTCTGTAACATTAATTTTTTTTGTCTGTTTTTCTGCTATTTTTTTCTGCTTCAAAAACGCCAGGGTTTTTAATTGGTCTCCACTGATTCGGTTTTGCTGATTTTCTGTTGGTTACTTTTCCACCCGGTTCAGTGTTTTTTGATTCTGGATTTTCCGATCGTTCATTTTTAAGGGAAATAAAATCTTATGATTAAAATTTTTTAATCCATGATTTAAAGGCGATAAAAAATGTTTCCCAAATTTTAGTATAAATCACAGCTAGAGACTCTAATGACTTTTTTAAAAAATGGGGTCTTGCGTTAAAAACATACGTAAAAATCTTGTTCGAATCAATGGGAGCAAAATTCTGATAGTTTTGTGTACAAATTAAAAAACCCTTTGCCCCACTTTTCACCATTCTAGACCCCCGTGCGTTCATACGTTATGATATTTTTAATGTTTGTGGCGACATCTGTTTAATCTGCAAAGGAATCAGTTGAGGAATGTTTTGTTTTTCCACACGTGCCCAAAAAATACAAAATCTCCTTTTGGGGGAAATGTTGATCACACTTGGGCCCTTTAGTTGGGAAGGTTTAGGCTGCTTTTAGCTGTAGGGGGTCATACTGTTCATGTTTTTTAATAATTATAATTTTTTTTTTATAAAATGAGACCGAAAAAAAATGTTGCTAACCCTTTTTACCCTTCTGCTGTTATTGGAGGTAAGTGTGGAACTCAATGCTTGGTAAAAGCCCTGTTAAAAATTTAAACCGCAGATCTTGGCAAATGATTTGAGGATTTAGCAAAATGATTGCTATCTTGGCTTGGTTGCCACGAAAATTTTTTAGTTAAGCAAGGAATAATTCCAGCTTTTAAATATGTAAGAAAAAAAAAAACATTTTAAAAAAAGGCTTCCTCGAATAATATAGGGGGCCTTTGGTGAATGCGCTTGCTTTTAGCGGAAGTAATTTCGATTAGTAAAATGGGGAATGCGGCAAGAAAAAGCATACAAAGCTATGGGGGAATAGGCTGCACAAAGACGCTATGAAGGCAGAGACTTGAGCAGTTAGATTTTATAATGACAATGAAAAAAAAGGGGGTGCGTTCATATTTTTAAAAATGTTGATAAGAATAAAACAATATTATCTGTAACGGCAAACGGGCCCGGCTTTGCCCCCCAAATTCAGTGATTTTTAACCATAGAAAAAAAAAGATGCAAGAAATCGGGTTTATTGTGTTTGGGTTTCCGTCGTGTATTTGTTGACATAATTTGGTGAAAAAAAAATGAACAAAAAACTATTTTTCGTAAAGGATATTGGAAAAGGGGATCACGCAATTAAAAAGCTAAGCCAGCAGGGGAGTTAGTGAACAACAGCAAAGGTGGTTTTCTAAAAAAGCGATTTGGCAAATTTTTTTACCTGCCCCCGCGAATACAGAGACCCCCTTTGTTAAACCCCAAACGACACCCCTCAAATGGTCTTTTATTTTCCCGATGGATTTGACGAAAAAAATTTAAGTAGCATCACGCATTGCTGGCTTAAGTAAAAGATGCGGAGCCATTAAAAACCAAAAAAGTCTTCTGCTGTTGTGTTGCTATACAACGTATACCAAAAGAGGGCCCCTAATTATCTCGCATGATTCGTTGATGATGGAAAAGAATTTTAAAAGGCCCAAATGAATCATTATTGTTAAAAACAAAGTTCTTTAGAAGGGATTCGGGTGTTCCAGATCACGGCTTTAGTTTAAAACTTTAAAAAAACGTTAGCGAAAAAACTTTTTCCTACCAGTATCACAGAGAGCTGATGAAATTCTCGCAACCGAAAGGGTTGAAGACTGCCCTCGTTTTTCGCGCAATAATAATGAAGAATTTAAAGGGCTAAACCGTAAAGCAATCAAAAGAAAAACAATAAAAGTTGTGAAAACTCGACACCCCGGGAAACTTTACCCTTTTGGTTTTAAAAATAAGGTACCCTTTTTTTACCGGGGGGGCAGAAGGGGACAATGCTCGGGCAACTGATTTTCCCGGGTTTTGGGGGTTTATCCTATGAAATAAAAGAAATTTTAAAAATGAATCCCCCCGGTATTATTTACGAGAAACGAAAACAAAAAAACCAGCTCCCCAAAACTTTTTTGGAAAAAAGGAAAAAGCAGTAATTTTGCCAGAACGTACGTTTAATTTAAATTTTCGGTTCTCCAGTGCCCTTGCTTTTGAAAATCTGGTTAACAAACACCGTTTTGTGTTTGTTCACTAACGACTTCTTTGTTAAAATGTTTTGTTGATTATGTGATTTGATCGCAGTTTTAGTTTTTGATTTAAAAAGTCTTATTGCCCAAAAAATGTTCTTTGTTGTTTCATGGATATGTTTTATGCACAAACGCTGCGAGTATTCCCCTTTTTTTTAAAGATTTTTCCTGGCTGAAATCTGTTCATTTTTGGGCCTTAACCCCCCATACTCCTTGATCCCCTTTCCCGATAATTTTCCTTATCTTTCCCAAAACCTTCTTGTTAGTAATTGAATGCAAAGGCGAATCTTTTGGGGGAAACAGATGTATCATACCCTCCCGCATGCCCCTTTTGCCCCTTCCATTTCCAGTCTTTATAGATGTTTAGTGGGGTTTTAACAAAAATTCTGTACTGTGTAAAGTACTCGGACTCAGGGAAGAGGGCTTAAAAAAGGGCATAAAAAAATTTAAATCAAAAACTTTGAAAATTCTAAAAAAGTAAACCAATAAAAACAGGTTTGCCAAATTTTACTTTTTTTTTTTTCATCTTATGCCAAAAGCATCTGAAATCTTTTAAAGTCCCGATAAAATTTTGGGTTTTTAAGTTAGCTTAATTGCTTCGTTCTTCTGGTGACTAATTGCATCTTTTGGGTTGTGGGTTCTCCCTAGTCTTTCCAAAAAAGCTGTTGTTTTAGCTTGAAAAAATCTTTTTTTGAGCATTGTGGATTTGTTTTGAGGTCGTGTTCTTCATGAGGGATGGTTTCATGAACTGTTTTGATCAAAAAGCAAATTTTGCGATGAAAAGTGTCAACTTCAAACCCTGTCTTAAATAAATTGTAGAAGTCTGTAAAGACAGACAAATTTTTTTTTTCTCGAAGATGGCACAAGTTTAGGGGGTTTCTTTGGGTCCATCTTTAGACTTTTGTGTAAAGGTTTGTCATTATGCAGGTCATGGGGTTATGAGGATATTCAAAGTCAACTTCTAGAATGAAACCACGCTGTTGATCAGGCGTTAAACTGCCCAACCACTTTAATGCCTTTTGAATATTATTCGTACCTGTGTACATTTGAAGTTACGTAATGGAAGTGATTGCGCCATTGCCCAACCATACAGATTGTTTGCATCTAAATACATGAGATAGTTAGACCTTTTACTTGGATCATAGTCGTCCAAGTATTTGTTGTTTGCTTTACAGTAATGATGCGACGCCATACTAATTCCTCCACGCAATCCGTTTTCAATCATCTGAATCATTGGTAGGTCAGACAATAAATCAATCTGTACTCCAGTAAACTTTAAGAAAGCATCCCAACTCATCCCGGGCGCAGAAATGTAATGCGCAGGATCCAAACTGTAATGTTTCATGCAGGTCTTCCTATAATTTTCAAAGACGTCCGCCAACAAACATACATCTGCCATCAAGTAGGAGTCATGATAGTCTCCCATCGTTTTACACTCTAACTTCTGCCACGCATCTTGAGCATGTTGGTAATCGGAATCACTGATGTCCTTTCCTCTAAGACTAGAAAAGAACGCGCCTTTAGGAGGAAGTGTGTCTTCGTCAAACCTTTCCCAACTGTTCATGTACTCATAAGGGTAAACGCCCTTTCTAACAAGAGTTGGATCAAAATATTCTTCCGTTATTGGGCAGGACTTTAAGGACATAGCCAGTGCCTCTAATGAGCCCATCATGTGTTGCATAGAGTCGTAGAAAGACATGTTATTTAAAGTGAAACACATGTACTTTTCTGATGACTGTGCAATGCATGCTACCCTGAAGGCGCTGGTTACTGCTTGCATTATAAGATGAGAGTCGTAACCTCGCAAGTTATGAAAGAAGATGGGCAGCTTCCATGTCTTAGGATCAAACTTTAGTTGAAGATTGCATTTACTGTGTGCTGCTCCTCTGAACTTTCCACTAATGTGATCATGGTCTCTTACTGTGGGGTATTACACTCTTGGTCGTTAGCTCCTAAACCGCAAATCCAACAATGCTGGCTAAGTCATACTGTTGTAGGTCTTCAGGGCGTCATTATGATTTCAATAAGTTTAGATTATTAGAAACCGTCATTACGCACTTTCTTTCTGCATGCGTTCTAAGAAGTATTCTGCAGCATCCTGGCCCTCTATATAATTCTGCTCTGAATAAACGCCAATCATCCCGACCTAACAATAAAGAAGGCAAATGAACAAATCTGATGATTACTTCATTAAGACTGTTATTTTCGAAGTTTTTGTGGTGCGGCCCTTCATAAGGAACAATAAGCGACTCGAATTCTGCGAAAACTAATACGTATGGACTTGTTTGCAGCCGTTATCCAGTTCTAAAACAAACTGTAATCCTTGCGGGGCGTAGTAAGTTCTGTCTTACAGTCTACAGACTTTACAATGTTTTATATGTTCAAGCGCGGCTTGGCGGTATGGAAAATCTTTGTTAAACATATTCTACAGAAGTCTTGTTTTATGCATGTTTTGAAGTATGCGCTAATAAATCTGCTCAATGTGCTAACAATGTGTAATGGGGCAGCCCTGCTGGCGAAAACATTAAGAGTAAGACCACATGACTTTTGGCTGGTTCGCCTATTTGTTGGACTGTTCTTGGACACTTTAATTGGCACCAAATTTGATTTCCTCCATCATCCCATGTGAATACATTAACAGTTATTGGTTGTTTTGTTCTTCAAACTGATCAATATGGTCTAACACTAACAGAAAGGATATTCCATTGAAGTTCAGAAATCTTTGCGAATGCCGATAGTTAGTCCACTCCTTTCTGCTGTTCGCGGAACAGTATGCAGCCTAGCAAGAACGCAACACACTGAAACATTGATTGTCTTGAATTTTTTATGTTTAAAACTGCTCTCTTTGAAAAAACTAACTCCCGAGGAAAGCGAATGTAAAGCCTTGCCTACAATCGTCATACTTAGCCTGTTTTAATATCAAATCTCTAAGACTTCCGCCCACTGACCAACCAGAGCCACTCATTTGGCTGCATCACAGCAGCGTCAAACCTGTGCGCAAGCAGGTTCGTCTGCCCAACCGGTTGTTAAAGAAGTCGTTATGAGAAAGAATAGTCCTGTTTTTAGTTTGAGACGCCAACTTCTAGATTTTCTTCCATTTATTGTTACATATCTATTAAAACAGCTCAACATTACTTAACTGGCGTGACCATTGTTAGTTTGGCCTGGAACTTGAAGAAAATGCCATGTAACAACGCTTGCCTGTACGTTTGTATGGTCAATAGACATCTAAATCATAATCATTCAGTGCTCTGATAAACCTCTCTCACGAGCATTCCTTCAAACAATTCCGTCTTGTCTTCATATATCGTACCATGCTTGACATTCTTTTCTAAGCCAAAATATTTATTTAAATTAAAAAAAAATACTTAATCAGAACAATATCAACGGTCTTTTTGTGCTTGGACTCATAAACTAAAGTATAAACACCTTTTGGTGTTGTTAATGTGAGCTGTTTAGAACAGAGTTTAATGTCTCGTTTACTTTTTTTAAGCATTCCTTTTTTATCTGCTCGGGGTCTGGCTGTTGAGAAAAACTTGTCACCGCCTTTCTTTGAAGATCAAACTTTTGTCTTTTGTAGTCATCAAAATCGGCCTGTAAACGATTAAATTCTTCATCCGTGATGTTTGAGTCAGCTAGCGCTTTATTTATTGTCAGTTTAAACGAACTAAGTTTAGCTGTTATTAGTTGAACCATAGCTGTGTGCTTTTGGAGTTTAGTTTTTATTTTTTTGCTAGCAGCACCTACAGCTAATGAACACAGCCGAGAGCTAAAGACAAACCTCCTAGAGGTAAAGCCGCGGGTGCGCCTATGCCCGTTGCTAAGAGACCAACACTCGTTCCTGCTGATAGAGCGCTTATAGTTGATGCTCCAGTATTAACATATGTAACAGCATTAAAGGCAGCAGAATACCTTCGTTTGGTTTTGCTGTATTTTGAAAGGTCTTGCTCTAGTACTTGCTGCATTTGTGTAATGTTGTTAATCTGAAGGTTTTTACTTCAGGGGTTTCTATAACAGCAGAATTGCCTGCTATCCCTTCTTTTGACGGCGCTGTAGGCACATTTGGATAAACCTGAACAGACATGCTTTTTATAAAATGAAAAATAATTTAGTATAGTACATCTTTTAATCTGTTATCTCTAATATTCAGCTGCGCATCATATAATAAAAACAAATGTACATTAAGCGGTTTATCGGCTTCTTCTTCTTTATCAATTTGAATGTTTATTACGTCTCTCACAGTTCTCCCGCTTCCATGCAACTGATTAAGGCGAGAATCATTTAGGGTATTGCTGTATGTATCTTAACAGCCTGCTGGCCCCTTTAGCCACTGCCTGCCTGGTCATTGATTGTTGTTCCGTCAGTGGGGTTATCTATAACAAATAACTATCTGGATCTGTTTAGTAAACGTTACACGGGTACTCACGGAATATCTATGGGCTTAATTTTATAATGTTGTCTTAATAGTTATTTAATCTTCTATAGCCTTTGTTTTTTCTTAAACAGGAAACCCAAAGTATTAAAGGTTTGTCCAATTTGACGTTCATCTGTTTTAAGCATTAGATGCCATAAATGTGATCTGGAAATCTTTTAAAGTCCTGATAATTTGGTTTTGAAGTTAGCGTTATTGCTTTCGTTCTCTCTGGGGACTCAATCCGGTCATCTTTGCGCTTGTGCGGTTTCTCCATAAGTCTTTCCATAACAGCTGTTGTTTCATTAGCTGTAAAAAAAAGTCTTTTTCTGAACGCATCTGGGGATTGAGTTCTGTGGTCTGGGTTATCTCTTGTGTATGGTTTCTTGAAACTGTTATTGATCAAATGCAATTATGCGATATGTATACAGCTGTCAACTTCAAACCATGTCTTAATTAAAATTGCTGAGAAGTCTGTAATGGCAGACACTAATTTTTTTTGCCTCGAAGATTAGGCACATGTTTAGGTGGTTCTCTGGGATCTTCTTCTTTTAGACTTTCTGCTGCTAATTGGATAGTCATTATGCAGGTCATGGAGTTCATCGTGGATATTCTCTGTCAACTTCTAGAATGAAACCTCGATGTTGATCAGGCGTTAATACTGCACCAACCAATTTTAATGCCCTTTTGAATCTTTATTTGTTACCTGTGGTACATTTTATTGTTGCGTAATGGGAGTGATTGAGCCATTGCCCATCCCATTCACGTTTGTTTGCTTGCTCTTAAATAAATGAGATGTTGTAGACCACTTTTTACTTGGATCATAGTCGTTCCAGTTTTTGTTGTTTGCTTTACAGAAATGATGCGACGCCCCACATACTATTTCCTTCCACGCAATCCGTTTTCAATCATCTCGTCTCATTGGGAGTAAAATCCTTGAAATCAAATCAATCTGTACTCAGTATACTTTAAGATTGCATCCCAGCTAATCACGGGCGCAGAGAACAGTATTGCGCGGGATCCAGGCTATATTGTTTCATGCAGGTCTTCCCTATAATTTTCAAAGAAGTCCGCCACAACTAACATTATCTGCCATCAAGTTGGAGTCATGATAGTCTCCCATCGTTTTACACTCTAAACTTTTTGGCCACGCTTTCTTGAGCATGCTGGTAATCAGAATCATGATGTCCTTTCCTCTAAGACTAGGAATAGAACGCGCCTTTAGGCGGAAGGGTATCTTCATCAAACCTTTCCCAACTGTTCATTGTACTCTTAAGGGTAAACGCCCCTTTCAAACAAGAGTTGAGCAAATAATTTTCTTCCGTTATTGGGGCAGGACTTTTCAAGAGGAAATAGCCAGTGCCTCTAATGAGCCCATCATGTGTTGATAGAGTCGTAGAAAGACTATTGTTAGTTAAAGTGAAACATCATGTACTTTGTCTGAGTTTGATGTGGCTATGCATCCTACCCTGTAGGCGCTGGGCTTATGCTTGATTATAAAGATGAGATCGATTCGTAACCTCGCAAGTATGAAAAGAAGATGGCAGCTTCCATGTCTTTGGATCAAACTTTAGTTGAAGATTGGAATTTACTGTGTGCCTGCTCCTCTGAACTTTCACTAATGTGATCATGGTCTCTTTACTGTGGGGTTTACACTTTTGGGCGTTAGCTCGTAAAACGGCCAAATCCAACATTGCGTGGCTAAGTCATACTGTTGCTTGGTATTCAGGCCCCCGTCCTTATGATTTCTGATAAAGTTTAGATGAATAGAACAAGGCATTACGCACTTTCTGCATGCGTTCTAAGAAAATGTATTCTGGCAGCATCTGGCCCTCTATATAATTCTGGCTCTTGTATAAACGCCTTCCGACCTAATAACAATAATGAAGGCAAATGAAACAAATCTGAATGATTATCATGAAGGGACTGTTTTTCGATTGGTTTTTGTGGTGCTGGGCCCCTTAATATAGGGAACATTTAAAGCGACTCGAAGTCTGCGTTAACTAAGTAATGGACTTGTTTGCAGCCGTTTCCAGTTCTAAAACAGTAACTTTAGATCTGGCGGGGGGTAGTTTGTCGGGTCTTATCGTCTCTACAGGGAACTTTTTCAATGTTTTATATGTTCATGCGCGGCTTGAGCGGTTGTTGAGAATTCTTGTTAAACATATTTCTCTACAGGGAATTATTGTTTATGTTCTTGGTTTTGAAGTATGCGCTAATAATCTGTCATTGTGAGTATCATTGTGTAATGGGGGCACGCCCTGCTCGGCGCAATTTCATTGAGAGTATGTCCACATGAATTTTGGTGCGGTCGCCTATTGTTGGACTGTTCTTGGACACTTTTATTGGCGGGGGGACCATCCAAATTTGTTTCCTCATCCCATGTGTATACACTAACAGTTATTGGGTTGTTTTGTTCTTTCACATTCTGCTCAATTTGTTCTACTCTAACAAGGAAAGGTTATTCCGTTGAAGTTAAGTCTTTGGCGTATTGCGATAGTTAGTCACTCTTTCTGCGTGATTCTCGGACATTGATGCTGAGCCTTGCAAGAACGCACCACATGATACATTTGTTGTCTGAATTTTTTTATGTTATAAAACTGCTCTCTTTTTTAAAAAACCAACTCCCGTGGGCATCGGATTGTTAGCTTGCCTCACATATCGGTCGCAATACTTAGCTGTTTTAAATATAATCTCTAAGACTTCCGCCCTCAGCCATCCAGAGACCTCTCATTTTGGCTTCTTCCGACCGCAGCGTCAAACTGTTTGGTCAAGCTGTTCGTTCCTGCCCTTAACCGGGTGTGGTTAAGTCGTTTTTGAGGAAGTAAAGATTTGTCCGTTTGTTTAGTTGAGACAAGTCCTTCTAGACATTTTCTCATTTATTGTTTCATAGGCGATTTTAAAGACAGATAAATTACTTTATAATAACTGGCGGGGGTCTATTGTTTTGTTTGCATGGGGAACTTGAGAAAATTGATGTACTACGCTTGGGCCCTCGTACGTTTGTTGGGTCAATGGAATTATAAATTCAATATCATTCAGTGCTCTTGATAAACGCTATCGCTCGACATTCCTTTCAACAATTGTCTTGTTCCTTCTTATATCTTAGGCCATGCTGTCTTTCTTTTCTAAGCCAAATATCTTATTTAAATTTAAAAATAAAAAATAACTTAATCAGACCAATATCAACGGTCTTTTTGTGCTTGGACTCATTAAAACTATTACAGTAATTTAAACTCTTTTGGTGTTGTTTAATGTGATGCTGTTTAGAAAAAGAGTTTTACAATGTCTCGTTTACTTTTTTAAGCATTCCTTTTTTATCTGCTCGTTGGGTCTGGCTGTTTGAGAATTAAACTGGGTCACCGCTTTTACTTGATAGATCAAACTCTTGGTCTATTTGTAGTCATCAAAATCGGCTGGGGTAAACGACTTAAATTCTTCATCCGTGATGTTTGAGTCACAAGCGCTTTATTTATGTCAGTTTTTTAACGAGCTAGTTTTGCTCTTATTAGTTGGAACCATGCTGTGTGACTTTTGGAGTTTAGTTTTTATTTTTTTGCTAGCAGCACATACGGGCTAATGAACACAGGCCGAGAGCTAGAGCTAAAGTGGACAAACCTCCTAGAGGTTAAAGCTCCCGCGGTGTTGGGCCTTTTGCCCGTTGCTAAGAGACCTACGCTCGTTCCTGTGGATATGAGCGTTATAGTCGTTGCTCCAGTAGATTAACTAGGTAACAGCATTAAAGGCAGCGGTATACCTTCACGTTTGGGGTTATGCTGTATTTAGAAAAAGGTCTTGCTCTACGTACTTGCCTGCATTTGTGTATTGTGGTTTATCTGAAGGTTTTTACCTTCAGGGGTTTCTATAACAGCAGAATTGCCTGCTATCCTTCTTTTGACGGCGCTGTAGGCCCACTTTGGGTATATAATAAACCTGGAACAGACATGCATGCCTTGTTCATAAAATGAAAAAATAATTTAGTTTATAGTACACTTTGAATCTGTTATCTCTAATAAATCAGCTGCGCATCTACTAATAAAAAAACAATTGCTACATTACAGCGGTTATATGGCTTCTTCTTTTTATCAATTGGAAAGGTTTATTACGTCTCTCACCAGTTTCTCCCGCTTCCATGCAACTGATTATCTTGTTTGACCTTTAGGTCAATCCAACTAAACCGTATTTCGTTGTTAAATACCATCCTATCATCACTCACTTGTCTCATGACCTAACATTTGTGATGAGGTAAATCTTTAGACGCAAGGTCACTGTTGGATTTTACACCTCCCGCCCCCCAAACGTTTTCTTGTTTCATCAAAATGCTGATAAGGTTTAAGCCCGCTAGCGTAGATTTCGGTTAGGAACTACCCTCAATTCGAACATTGTACCTTTCGTTATTTTTGGATTTTTTTATTAAAAAAACTTTTCACTGTGCTCTTTTGAAAACGGTGTTCTTCATTTCGACACTGAAACACTTTTATAAAATACCTTTTGTATTTTAGCGATCTTGCTGCCTACCTAATAAACCTTATATTTCCCCATATTTGTGTCTGCCCTGCTTATAGGATTTGTTGTATGTTGAATCACTCTCGCCTTTCGTATATATATTACACCATTCTGACTTCTTATTGGTGGCCCAATCAGCACTTGTAAATTAGAGTTGCTAACAACGTACAAACTCTAACAAGTTGTCAGAATAATTTTGCTGTACTTTGCCTTCGGTGTATGATGTTTGTTAACGCGTTGTATTCATTAAAGTTAGTTCATATACAATCTGTCTTTTAATGCTCCTTGGAAAGTATGGCGCATGCGCTTTTAACAACTCAAAATCTAAGGGAAATCGGGAAAATAAGCCGATTTCCATACGCAAACTTTACGGCTACATGCTTTTTGTTGTCTTTAGGCCATCTGCGGGCGTCTATTCTGGTGTTGTTGTCCATCTCATTTTTCAATTCCTTGTAACGCAAGATCAGCCCTTTATTCCCGGGTTAGCCTTAGATCTGAATAGGGTAAACATTATGTCTGCATTGTGTAAAGAAAATATTTCTTGCCCCTCAATGTTTTATAGAAATTTCTTATCGATTGTACGTCGTCCCCAGGATTCTGGACAAAATGTCTGTTTGGGTCTGTGGTTGTTGATTCGAGCTCTATTTTTGAAAGTTAAGACGCGCAGAGCCCTGGCACAATCAATTCATCAGCTCCCTAAGTCTGGAAAATTTGCAGTAAGAATTTGATCTGCCATCAATTAGTAGGATGGATTTCCTTTGGAACAATAATATTCCGCTTTTTTTCCCTTCACGCCAAGGGGTTCTTTCAGCTTTTCTATACGGGTCAAGAAATCGAGCCAATATGCTTGTGGCATTTTTTATAAAACACCAAAATTAAAAAGCTTAATTATTTAAAAACATGGCAGGAATTGGAAGGCGAAAGTAGATTATGATGTATTCTGATCGTGGTAGGACCGACAGACGTGAAATGATCCCTTTAACACAGCATCGTCCTCAACGCTCTCAATGTGGCCATGAATTACAGTAAGTAAGGTTTAAATCATTGTACCAAAAGTTTAGGTCAGTACCTCCCGAAATTTATTGACCCAACTGATTTTGAAATTAAAAGGATGATCATTTGTTTGTGAAAAAAAAAACGATCAAGGACAACTTGTTAGCGTACAACTAAAAAAAGACCCTTTCAAAGTTTTTAGCCGTGGGTTCAATTAGAAATAGACTCAGTGTGAAAGGATCCTTCATTGTACCCTCAAAATCGCCTTGGCCTTGTTAGGCCCAAAATTTAAGGGCGGAGCAGTGGCTAAACTTAAAAAACACACTTACTATAGAAATCCCAACAGATAACCAAATGCAAAACATGGAACTTAAAGAATTTTAAATCAATCAGCAGGCGAAATTAATAAATACAATAGAAGCAGATAACTAGTTTTTCAGAGAAAGGAATCTGCGTTTAAACACAAATTAATGATTTCCCCATTGCCTATGCGAGAACATGGCCCTTGATCATGCTTTTTTAAGAGAACTATTAGAGGCGAATTAACAAACAATATTTAGCAAAACTAGGTGAAACTTGATGAAGCATATAAAAAGAGAAAGAAAAACTCGTTTTGTGGGCTGATGACGCCAACTTAGGACGATATTTTAAAGAAAGTGAATAGCCCAAAGACTAAAAGATCTTAAACAATGAGAGGGGATCAGCAGACTAGAAGTGTGTCTACTAACCGAAATACCCAATTACGAACTCAAGTGAGGCAGAATAAGAGAAACTATCCAAAGAATTTTATATGAAGACAAACACTAGCAGAACGTATACAAACACTGTTTAGAGAGCTAGGAGTACATTAGTAAGCGTTATAACGGCCTTCCCTTAGGGGATTTGCAATAGTAACTGGTGTATGGCTATTACAGGCGGCAGCGTCAAAGCCAGTGCCTCTCACCGCCCATCGCTGATAACTCATGGGTAAAAAAACAGCCCCTTGTTATCTTGCAAATCTTTAAAAAAATGAGCTGGTAAAGCTTATTAGGACTCTTTACCTGGTTTATTAGGGAGTATTGTCAGCTGGACTTTTGTCTACTGCAAGCAAAGTTGTTGGCTTTATGGGCCGTGGCATCTTTATGGTCATTAGTATCCTTGTATTAGTTGGGTTACTATTTAGTAAAGTTAAAGTAGACCAAGTAATCCTATGACAGTTCATCCAGAAACAAGGGCAGTCTTTTCATTAGTCATGGTCATCGCGAAACAGATAGTCCAGCGAGCTTTGCTGAGTCTTCAATGACTTTTGGGGTTTGGACTTCGGGGGGATTAGATGACTTAATCTGGGTTGTTCTTTTATTGGTTGTTATATTACTGGCTCGAATTTATGTCGTTTTTCCCAACCTCTGTTCTTGCCTGCTATAAGAATTGTCATTATTATAGTTTATTATTTTTCCTACCTGGAGTCTATGTTAGAAGGCAAAACATTGTAATAATCCTAGTGCCAACAGCAAATGTCTACTTTCGTTCTTGCGTATTGTAAAAACATGTTGGTACCTTTGATTACTGAGGGTGTAAATCAACTGTTGAATTTATGGCGTCCTCTATAATTTGCTAAGTATTGTTTTTGTGCGTCACAAAGCCAGTAGAAGGATCAAGTTATGCGATTGATCTTTGCCTGTGCCTGGCGCCCCTAGCAAACACCAATAACGTAATAGTTACGAATAGAGTCGTTTTATTCGTATATTCCCGCCTCGTTAGGCCCCTTAGAAGGAAGCGTCTAAGATAAAATGTTGTCCATGCTGTTTTATGCTCTGGCTCTATGGACCAGGGCTCAAACAATTTTGAAACGGAGAACGCCGGTCAAGTTATACTTTCTAGTGCGTGCCCTGAAAATAAATGACGCCCTATGCCATGATGATGATCCAACTTTTTGTTCTAAAGTTTGTCTTGATGTTAATATTGAATGAATTCGTTACATTCCATTTCAAAAGCCTTCATGTCATTTCTGTTTGCTGAAATGGATTTTAAACGATTTTTGTCATTCGGGACTGGTTTTGCTTGCAGTTCAGTCAAAAATACGCCTGAAGGTTTTCGTATAGAAATGAAATCTGTACACTTGACCTCACCAAAGATTTCATGGTGATTTAAATGATCGGCATACGCCACTCCACACCCAGTTGATGCCACCAAGACACAGCAAAAGTTATAACTGGTTATGTTATAAAACTTGCTTTGGATGACCTAAACCACGCTTTCTGGATGTGCTCTTTTTTACAGGGGGGTTAAGAGATATGCTCTTCAAAGGAGTACTCACCTTTTTATGAATATAGGCAGTTTGGGTCCACAGCAATGTCAAGGAGTTTATCAGTTGCTTTATTTTTATTTTGTTTTTTAGTGCGGCCCCCAAACAGAAATATTTTGCGCCAGTATATTTGAATGGCACTCATTTTTAATTTGTTTTAAAAAAAATGTTTTGTAACCAATAACAACCTCAAGACCGCCCCTTCGTTTTTAGAACATGCTATTTGATAACAAATTGCGGGGCCCCACCAAAACGGTCGCGCTCCAAGAAAAGATTTTACAAATTCGTTATGGTTTAATATTAAGCAAAGACTAGATGAATTATAAGTTCTAAAAAGGTTAACAGAGCAGGGATCCACCAATATGAGCAGTTAACAATACCTGATGGTTTTTTTATTACGGGTTTTTTTGTCTCACTAAAAGAAGCATATGAGAACTTTGACCTTACTCTCAAACTTAACAATGCAAATCTAAAATCAATGTTAACATTTTAAGCTTGAAGACGAAGTAAGGAAATCTTACTTTTTTATAGGAGCTAGCTAAAATGTTAGGCTTTACAACTAGCTATTTACCCACTCATAGGTTTTTATTGCTGGGCCAGCAAAACATACTTTGAGGGGGGGTAAAAATCCGCTGAATCTTGCATTACATTCATTACTCTCTATGTTCATTTGGAATGAGCTGAGCACTGATGAAAATCTTATTTGATGGAAGGCCTCCAACTGTTTTAAGAGCTCTTCCCGTCTGGGGGAAGAATGCTGCATCATATTGCGATTATGAAATTATACAATTCACCTTAATGTACAGTTTAATGATTAGTTGTGGGAGGGGGTCGGATCATTTATTATAAAAATCAAAGACGAAACGGGGGAGGAAAAAACAAGGGGGGGAGGGAAAAGTCCGTAAAATGTGATAACCTGCACATTGTTTTGGAATAAAATATTACGTACTAAAAATAATGTCGCGTGGGCCAGAACGAACAGGAGTTTCATTAGGCTTGTTGAGGGTGTAGAACCTTAGAATTAAATAGACCTTGCAGAGTTGTTGCGTCTCTTTGATCAGAACGGTTGATGGATTGCACTTTGTATGGGTTTGGAGTAACTAAAGATGGTTTGATTATAAACGCAAAAGAGGTTAGCGACAGCAAAAAAAAAAGTTTCCTAAACTAGAAAAGCTGCGATCTAGAGGCAAATAATGTTGGCCAGTATGATATAAATAGATTCGGAAAACCTGACCTCAAATGGCACTTAGAACATATATAGATGGGGAATTAAATTGAATTCATAAGCCCATTTACATATTTATAGCCGCCCAAAAAAGTTTCAGAAAAGCATTCAAACTCTGGCCCTTTACATGTAAGTCTTATGCCAGAGGGGAACAATAGTCAGAAAGAGATTGAAATAAAGCCGTATGGGAAATAATAAACAGTACATCCTCCCAGAAGAGAAATTCAGTTTTTTTGAAAAAGATGCTTCTACAAAATTAAAGTTAATTCCGCAAATGACATTAGGAGACACGTTAACAATGATATTTGAAATTTCTGTCTTAAAAGATGTAAAGAGGGATGGGGTTGTGGGCATTAGTGACGTCCTTCTAAAAGGAATTCTAATTAGCTGGCAAAACTTAGACGTTGAAAAACTTAAAGTTACCGTCGTCATTCTTCACAATGGCGAGGATATTAAGGTCATAACAACAAGCAACAAAATCAATATTAGTCTAAATAGAAACAATCTTACAGAACTGAATTGGATTAATCTTACGCATTTAGGCCTCATAGGGTTTTCTATTACATGAACAAGTTTGACTAGAGTATGATAAAAACAATAACTGGATTAGATTAAGTTTGTTATAAAACTTGGAGCAGTTAAACTTATGACAAACACCCCTCATTGTTCATTGCTTTGTGGACAGACTGGTTGTGGGAAAAAACAATATTTTATCCTCGACCTGTTAAAAAACTGTTTACGTTATAATATTAATCTATTGTGGTTTTCTGTCCAAACTTAAATGAGAAAAAGCATATCTGATCGAAGGTATATATGATGATAATACATTTTTTAGTTAATCTAGCAATAAACTGAAGTTGAGTGGTTTAGAACAGTTTTATAGATGTTTGAAGGAACGCAGACACTATTTTATGATAGATGACTGTTTGCAGAAAGAGACATAGTTAAAAGAGAAACACTTTGTCGAAATAGCTTTCAGCGGAAGACATGCTGGGATAATGTGTGGATATTATGTCAGAAATATACTCGGTTTTAAAAGACTTTAGAGAACAGTTAAGACTTGCCTAGTTCTATTTCACATGAAAGACAAAGACTCATTTTGAAGAATGTTTGCGCGAAAATGATGTTCTTGAAAATGACATGAAAAAACATAGGATAAACAAACTGAAAATCTTGGGAAAAAAAAAGTTTATTAAATTAGTATTAGAAAACGGATAACACTACTCAGTATGTTTGTTTGTTGGGTCGTTTTTTTTTGGTTACTTGTCAGAGAACAAGGATTATGCCAACCTCCGTCACTTTCGCCGAACACTGGGTGAGGGGCGAAAGTGGCGTTAGAGAGTCTGCATATTCCTGTTTCTGCCTGTATTCTTTCACAAATTGCGAGGTTTATGACTCTCCTTATATGCACAGCAGTAACCAGCGCCTTCAGGGTAGCATGCATTGCACAAGTCATCAGAAAAGAAATGTGTGTTAACTTTAAATAACAAGTTTTTTTATGACTCTATGCAGCTCATGATGGGTTCGTTAGCGTCACTGGCTATGTCCTTAAAGGCTGCCCATAAACGCTGAAGAATATTTTGACAAACGCTTGTTAGAAAGGGCGTTTAACCTTAGAGTACATGACGTTGGGAAAGGTTTGGATGAAGATACACTTCCGCCATAAAGGGCGTTCATTTCTAGTTTAGAGGAAAGGACATCGTGATTCGATTACCAGCAGGCTCAGATGCGTGGACAGAAGTTAGAGTGTAAAACGATGGGAGACCATCATGCCTCATACTTGATGGCTGATACATGTTTGTTGGCGGAAAAATCCGTTTTTGAAACTACAGAAAGACTGCTATGAAAATTATAGCCTGGATCCTGCGCAATCAAATTTCTGCGCCCGGATGAGTTGGGACGCTTTTTAAAGTTTACTAAAGTACAGATTGATTTATTGTCTGACCTACAATGATTCAGATGATTGAAAACGGATTGCGCGGAGGAATTAGTATTGGCGTTCGCATCATTACTGTAAAGCAAACAACAACTTACTTGGACCGACTATGATCCGGAGTAAAAGGTCTAAACTATCTAATGTATTTCGACGCAAACAATCTGTTGGATGTCCAATGCGCAATCACTTCCCTTACGCAACTTTTAAATGCTCACAAGCGTCGATCTAAAAACATTCAAAAGGCATTAAAGTGGTTGAGCAGTTGACGCCGGGTCAACAGGTGGATACATTTAGAAGTTGATTGTAGAATATCCTCATGAACTCCATGACCTGCCTTAATGACTATCCATTAGCTTGCAGAAAGTCTAAGATGGATCAGAGAACCACCTAAACTTGTGCTAATCTTCGAGCAAAAAAAAATATGTCTGTCATTACAGAACTTCTACAATTTTTATTTAAGACATGGTTGACTAGTTGACAGCAGTTCATCGCATAATTGCTTTGATCAAGAAACAGTTCATGAAACATACCTCATGAATGAACACTGATCTCAGAACCAATCCAAGATGCTTCAGACCCGACCATTATTACCCGTTGATGAACAACAGCTGTTTAGGAAAGACAATGGAGAATCCGACAAGCGCAAAGAGTCAGTTTAGTCACCAAAGAGACGAAGCAATAAGCTGACTTCAAAACCTAATTATCAGGACTTCAGAAGAGTTCTGATCAGCTTTTAGGCATAATGATGAAAAAAGAAAGTCAAATTAGACAGCCTGTCATTTATTGGGTTTACCGTTTAGTGAATTATCAAGCTTTTGATGTTAGAATTTCTTTATGACTACTTTAAGCCCTTGTATCCAGAGTACAGAGTACTTTACACCAGATACAGATAGTTTTGTTATAGATCTCCTACTGAAGATTCTTAAAGACATGGAAACCGAAGTAGCTAAAGCGGCATGCAGATGGTATGATACATTCTGATTACCCTAAAGATTCGCCTTTACATTCAATAACTAATAAGAAGGTTTTAGGAAAGATGAAAGGCTGAATTATTGGAAAGGTGATCAAGGAGTATGTCGGTTTTAAGGTCGAAAATGTACAGTATTTCTAGCCAGGAGAAAACCATCAAAAAAAGCAAAGGGAAATATCTCGCCAGAGTTGTGCAGTCGAGCATAATCACATGGACAACTACAAGAAGCATTGTTTGGTAATTAGACTTTTCATCATGGGGGTGGGGGGCCAACGTAAACTACGATTAATCTACATGAGATCAACACAACAGTTGTACAAAGAAGTCCGTTAGATAGGAAACAAACACAAAACGGTGTTTGTTAATCCAGATTTTTCATATGCAATCGGGCATGGAGTGCGCATTAAAAAGGGGTGGTTATATTTTTCATCACTTTTATAATAAGATCAATAATAGCTTCTTACAATTCATTGAATCTTTTCTAATATTTGCTTGATGCGTTGAATTTTTTTGATATTTCTCGGATATTCTTTTTCCCAATTTGGGGGTTTGAGTTGTAGGTGATATGGATGATTTAGACAGCATTGGATTAATCCCGAAAATGGTTTCTTTAATAGCATTACACGCATGAAATGATTCCCGTTCATTTTCAGGATCTATTCCTTTACTTTGTTTCATTCTGACGCTTCCTTCGGAGCTTCCATTTCAACTCAAATATATTTACGTAAATTAAAAAGCAAACTGGAACTGTGTTGGAGGGGATTATCTGCAGTTCTTCTTTTCACAAAAGATCTATTGAGGAGCTGTTGTTTTGTTGTGTCAGTTTCTGTAAATAATACACGGGCGGATTCATTTTTACAATTCTTTTAATTTTCATATGGATCAACACTCCAAATGGATTCGGTTTGCCCTGATGCGAGTGTCCCCATCTGCTTCCCCGGTAAATAAAGCGTACCTATACTTTCAAACCAAAAGGTATAGTTTGCGGAATGAAGGCTCTTCAGCCAACATTTATTGTTTTTCTTTTGATTGACGTGTACTGGTTTTAACCCTTTAATTCTTCATTATTCATTGCGGCAAAATGGAGGGCACAGTCTTCTAACCCATTCTGTGTTGCGGGAATTGTCAATCAGCTCTCTGTGATACAGGTAGCGAGAAACGTCTTTTTGGCTAACTGTTTTTTAAAGTTTTCCAACTAAAGCCTGTGATCTGTGAACTCCCGGATGCCTCTTTAATGGTAACTATGTGTTTTAACAATAATTGATACCTTGGCCTTTAAATTTTCTTCCATCTTCGACTTGAATCCTGACGAGGATCAGTTAGCGGGGCCTCGTTGGTATATCAGTTGTATGGCACAGCAACAGCAGAAGCACTTTTTGTGTTAATGGTTCGCATCTTTGTATCTTGAAGCTATGTCAATGCTCTGTGAGTGCGTACTTAAATCTTTTTCGTCTAATCGTTCTCGGAGGGTAAAAATAGAAGGCCATTTGCAGGGAGTCATTCGGTATTGTGTTCACATCGTGGTGGTTCTCGGTATTCGTTTAGCGCAGGTAAATAAATTTGCAAATCGCTTGTGTAGATAACCATTCTTTTGCTGTTTGTTCACTAACCCCGTGTTGGCTTAGCTTTTTAATTGCCGTGATTCCCTTCAATATCCTTTGGCGCAATAATAGATTTTGCTTTCAACCAATTTTTTTATTCAGCAATAATTATGCGCACAAAATACACAACAGTCATACCCAACGACAATAAACCGATTTCTTGCATCTTTTGTTTTTTCTGATGGCTGATTAAAAGTCACTGAATTTTGGTGGGGCAATGTCTCGATTGGTTTGCCTGTTACAAGATAATATTCTTTTTATTGCCTGGTCAACATTTTTAAATGTTGTAAGCATTAATACTATCAAAAGCATGTCCTGCTTTTTTCAGTTTGTCGATTAATAAATCAAATGACTCGATTCTTGCTTTTCATAGCGTCTTGTGCATCGTATAAGACCCAGCTTTGTTATGTCTTTTTCTCTGCGTCATCCCGTAGTATACTAAATGCTTAATTTACTTCCACTAAAAGCAAGCGCATTAACCACAGACGCCGCCTATCATCATTACGAGTGAAGCCATTTTTTTTATAAAGGTATTTTTTTTACATATTTATACTGTCTGGAATTATTCTGCTTAACTCAAAAACTTTCGTAGGCAAACGGGAAGCTGCAATGATAGCAATTAGCTTTGCTGAATCCTCAAAGTCTAGTTTGCCAAGATCTGCCGGTTATATTTTTAACAGGTTTTACAAGATTGTGTATCATCACTTAGCCCCCAATACAGCAGAATGGGTATACAATGTTTGGGGGGTGGTGACGTTTTTTCGGTGATCATTTTTAGCAAAATAAAATAATTATAATAATTAAAAACATGAACAGTGATGATCTACTACCGGTAAAGGCAGCCTAAACCTTCCTGAAACTTATGAATGACCAAGTGATGACCAAGCTTATTATGCCCAAAAAGGAGAGGCTGTATTCTTTGGCAGCATGTGGGAAAACAAAACAGTTCTCGGACTGAATTCGCATAGAACAAATTCAACAGATGTCGCGCAAGACATTTTAAAGTTCATAAAGGTTGAAGCGCAGCTGGGGTCTAGAATGGTGATAAGTGTGGGGCAAACGGTTCTTAGTTTGTACATAACTAGTCGTTAGATATGCTCCATGATTCTGAACAAGATCTTACGTATGATTAACGCAAGATCCAGTTTAACAAAGTATTAGAGTCTTCTAGGGGATTGATCTGTATTACAGATTTGGAAAACATTGTTATCGCATTAATCATGGGATTAAGTACTTTTAAATCATATAGAATTTATTTCCCTTCAAAATGACACGAGTCGGAAAATCAGCAGAATCAGGAAACCCTGAAGCAGAAAACATTGAATCAAGTCGAGAAAGTGACCAGTAAAAACACCTCATCCTGGGCGTGTTTTAAAGCAGGAAAAAGATTAGCAGGTTGGAACAGACAAAAAAAATTATGGTTACCTAATTATAGCTATAAGAAAACATTAACGCCGCAACGCCAGAACAAGTTGGTTCACTGCCAGCTATAAAAACTCCATGTGATTCAGACCTACGCGCCAATGTCTTCATGGAATATTGAACTTAAAATGTAGCCATTTTTTGGCGCACTTGCTGCAGCTGGGCGCCGGTATTAATGTTATAAAATATATAAACAAAGGCCTCCCCCCCCGCCATCAAAAACTATGAAACCGCTAATACAAAAAAACAACAGCAGCCAGCACGCCAATAACAAAGATCATTTTGATCCATTTCAGATGGAATAATATTTATGAATTAAATTTAAATTTTTTTTAAAAAAAATAGAACATGGCGTATAATAAAACTGATGAGTGTCAATAAATCAAAGACATGGAGTCTATAAAAGACAGTTTTTTTTTCCATAGACCAGAATGTATCAATGCGGTATGCTTTGGGACTGTAAGAACTTTCATTAAGATCTATGTGACCGATCTTGCACAGTGAAACGCTGAGCAAGATATGCTCAGCGATGACGCGTTTATGAGGCGTGTGTGTACTATATTAGCATCTACTATTTAAGACAAAAACATAGAATGTATTGTTTTTTTTGACAAGATAACTTGAATAAGAACTTGGTTGTACTTAGAGGATGACTTAGTTATGATCTTTAGGTTAAGGGGATGACTTAAGGATAACTTCAGTTAAGAACTTTAAAAGTGACTTGGGGTGACTTGGGGATGACTTAAGGATGACTTGAGGACACTTGGAAATAACTTGAGTAAGAACTTGAGGATGACTTAGAAGTGACTTGGAGTAACTTCAGTTAAGAACTGTGGAAGACTTGAGTGTGCGTGCGTGGGGTGGGGGTGGGGGTGCGGGGGGACGTGCCGCTGAGTGGGGTGGGGGTGGGGGGAGTGCCGTGCGTGGGTGGGGTGGGGCGGACGTGCGTTGCGTGGGGTGGGGGTTTAGAGGGGATGGGGGGACGTGCTGTGCGTAGGGTAGGCAAAACACAACAACAAAACAAACAACAAACACAAACAAACAACAAACAAACAAACAGACAAAAACACATAGACAGGAAAGTGCTGTGGAAAGTGAAGGGGCTTTCTGTTGTTCACATTGAACGTCGTAAATTCAAGACAAGCCACCGAAACGCACCACTCAGCATCCTAAATCAATAATCACAGGATCTGTTTCAGTTCTATCGGCGGCCACCAAAGGCAGCATGGATGAAAAGGAGGTGTGCCGGACGTTGAAGCGTGTTTTCATGGAGAAATGTTTGCCAAGCGGTTTAGCGTAACCATTTACTATTTTTAGAAGCACGGTCATACTATGTCAGTAGTCCAAAACCCCACAAGCAGGCTGACGCTGTTAGGTCGTCCCTAGCCCTCAACAGCCTAGCCTTCACTGCTAGACAGGAGGTTACGCGTAAAGTTACTATTTTTAGAAGCAGTCACAGTCTCAGGCGAGGGGCTAGAGGGCTTTGTAGGTTCAAACGGGCAGAGTGGTTTATATAGCGTTTCTAGTTTGAAAACCGAGGTCATTCCATCGTCAGTAGTTCACAAAACTTTGCTGCATTAACCGTTGCTTTACGAGCCGCTAACACTCATATTTCAAAGTATCTTATATTTTCATGTAAAGCATTCTTTTCTTCCTCTGTCCACAATTCGTTTGTTGTTGGTGCAGTAATGGGAGTTTTGAGCTTGTTGGAAAGTTAGCTGATCCATGTTCCTTCACACCAAATAATTTAATCAAAAAAGTGTTGAAAAGGTATTTGTGATTCCAGAACTTTTTCTAACTAGAATCCACACGGTCTTTCTGAAACTGCCGCTATTATTTTGTGCCATATGCAAACACTTCTTCGCGAAAACGCACCGTCGTCACACCACCACAGCAACTGGGGAAATGAACAACACAAGTGCTGGCGGTAAATGTCGTAATACTAAGCAGGGCGGGGGCATGAAATTCTATTAGTCTTGTGATTGCGCCGTGACATCAGCAATCGCGATGATCGAAAAATTGTAATGTCGGCACGTAGTTAAGTAATCGGATAGTGTAGAGTCTTGAGGTAGGCCGGCAACACTAGCAAATAAAGGCTTACCTGCCCCCACCGTTTGTATATGGGCGCGTTAGCACGGCTGCTTTTCCCCTACGTTAGCTCAGTGGGGCGTGTTCGCGCGGCTACTTTCCCTAATACGTTTTTAGTTATTAAAGTGGATACTGTCAGCGAACAAGGGAAAACACGGGGTCAAGGTCGGCCGCTCGAAACCGGTTGGAGCGCGGTAAGCTTTGACCCCGAGTTCCTGTTCTCTCCTCTCTTCCATCCATCCTTCCTTCTTCCTTCTTCCTTCTTTGCTTTTTTTTCCTTCCTTACCTCCTCCCTTCTTCCTGCCTCCCTTCCTTCCTTCCTTCTTCTTTCTTCCTTCCTTTCCATCCTTCCCATCCACCTTTCTCCTTCCATCCTTCCTTCCTTCCTTCACCCTACGTTCCTTTCGAATCCATCCCTCCTTCCTTCGTTCTTTCTTCCATCCATTCATCCTTCCTTCCTTCCTTCCTTCCTTCCTTCCATCCCCTACCTTCCTGTTCCTTCCATCCCTCCCCCACCTTCCTTCGTTCCTCCATCCTCCCCCTTCCTTCGTTCCTTCCTTCCATCCCCCCTCCCTACCTTCCTTCGTTTCCTTCATCCCCCCCTACCTTCCTTCGTTCCTCCATCCCCCCCTCCTCCTTCGTTCCTTCCATCCCCCCTACCTTCCTTCGTCCTTCCTTCCATCCCCCCTACCCTACCTTCTTCTTCCTTCCATTCCCTCCCTACTCCTTCTTCATTCCTTCCTTCCATCCCCCCCTACCTTCCTTCGTTCCTTCCTTCCATCCCCCCCTACCTTCCTTCGTTCCTTCCATCCCTCCCTCCCTCCTTCCTTCGTTCCTTCCATCCCTCCCTCCCTACCTTCCTTCGTTCCTTCCTTCCATCCCTCCCTCCCCTTCCTTCGTTCCTTCCTTCCATCCCCCCTAACCTTCCTTCGTTCCTTCCTTCCATCCCCCCTGCCTTCCTTCGTTCCTTCCTTCCATCCCCCCCCTACCTTCCTTCGTTCCTTCCATCCCTCCCTCGCTATCTTCCTTCGTTCCTTCCATACCTCCCTCCCTACCTTCCTTCGTTCCTTCCTTCCATCCCCCTACCTTCCTTCGTTCCTTCCATCCCTCCCTCGCTATCTTCCTTCGTTCCTTCCATCCCTCCCCCTACCTTCCTTCGTTCCTTCCATCCCTCCCTCGCTATCTTCCTTTGTTCCTTCCATCCCTCCCTCCCTACCTTCCTTCGTTCCTTCCATCCCTCCCTCCCTACCTTCCTTCGTTCCTTCCTTCCATCCCCCCTACCTTCCTTCGTTCCTTCCATCCCTCCCTCCCTACCTTCCTTCGTTCCTTCCTTCCATCCCCCCTACCTTCCTTCGTTCCTTCCATCCCTCCCTCCCTACCTTCCTTCGTTCCTTCCTTCCATCCCCCCTACCTTCCTTCGTTCCTTCCTTCCATCCCCCCCTACCTTCCTTCGTTCCTTCCATCCCTCCCTCCCTACCTTCCTTCGTTCCTTCCTTCCATCCCCCACCTACCTTCCTTCGTTCCTTCCTTCCATCCATCCATCCTTCCATCGTTCCTTCCTTCCATCCCCCCTACCTTCCTTCGTTCCT
>CM031621.1:67821725-67831725 GCA_018398815.1 Conus ventricosus
CAGCAATCCAGCATGCAGAACCTCTCTGTCCGCCATTCCTGTCACGTGCAGGCTTTCCAGTGTGACGTCACTTCCCGTTCCTCGGTGCTGAAGGCCTTTCAGGAGATCAAGGTCGGTGTGTGCAGTTGAGGTGTAAGTGTGTGTGTGTGTGTGTGTGTGTGTGTGTGTGTGTGTGTGTGTGTGTGTGTGTGTGTGTGTGTGTCTGTGTGTGTGTGTGTGTGTGTGTGTGTGTGTGTGTGTGTGTGACTTACTGTTATCGTGCGCCATCGTGTACCGGTGGAAATAGAGGACACGTATAAACATCGCATGCATCCTATGTGAGAAACTGGAGGGATAAATGAAAATGAGTGTCTGATATTTGAATGGTACGGGAAACGACTGAATGAGCGCCAGTAGGCTGCTCTTCGGCCGGCTCTACCTGGGTAGGCAGCCCGTTGAGTGGGTGAGGTAGTGTGTTTATTGTAAAGCGCTTAGAGCTTGGTCTGTGCCCGAGGATAGGAGCTATATAAATACCCAATATAATAATATAATGTGTGTGTGTGTGTGTGTGTGTGTGTGTGTGTGTGTGTGTGTGTGTGTGTGTGTGTGAGAGAGAGGTGTGTGTGTGTGTGTGTGTGTGTGTGTGTGTGTGTGTGTGTGGTGTGTGTGTGTGTTCCCTCCGAACCTGCAGATGGATGTCAACTGTAGCACATTCCAGTCCACAGTGTGTGTGTGTGTGTGTGTGTGTGTGTGTGTGTGTGTGTGTGTGTGTGTGTGTGTGTGTGTGCGAGCGTGTGTGTGTGTGTGTGTGTGTGTGTGTGTGTGTGTGTGTGTGTGTGTGTGTGTGTGTGTGTGTTCCCTCCGAACCTCCAGATGGATGTCAACTGTAGCACATTCCAGTCCACAGTGTGTGTGTGTGTGTGTGTGTGTGTGTGTGTGTGTGTGTGTGTGTGTGTGTGTGTGTGTGTGTGTGGATGTCAACTGTAGCACATTCCAGTCCACAGTGTGTGTGTGTGTGTGTGTGTGTGTGTGTGTGTGTGTGTGTGTGTGTGGATGTCAACTGTAGCACATTCCAGTCCACAGTGTGTGTGTGTGTGTGTGTGTGTGTGTGTGTGTGTGTGTGTGTGTGTGTGTGTGTGTGTGTGTGTGTGTGTGGATGTCAACTGTAGCACATTTCAGTCCACAGCCCACCACGTCAGGCAGCAGAGTCAGCACACCCACAGACAACCTTAGCTCCCCCCTCCCCCTCCTTCTTCTTCTCCACCTTATGCTTCTCTTCCTCCTCTTCCTAATCCACCTCCTGCTCCTCCTCCTTCTCCTTGTCCTTCTTCTCTTCCTCCTCCTCTTCCTTCTCCTCCTCCTCCCACTCATATTTCCACCTCTTCCCCTCCTTCTCCTCTTTGTCCTCCTCCTCACCTCCTCCTCCTCCTCTTCCCCCTCCTCCTTCTCCTCTTCCTCCCTTTCCTTCTCCTCCTAATACTATTGTTTGTTCCACTCCAGCTGCTTTTACTACCAAATTTCATGTCTCAAACCTTAATGTGTCGCGAGTTCTTGGCCAATGATAGGAGGGGAAAATTTTGTGAACACAAGTGAGAATCACGTGACTCTACGGACCGTTGGATTTCCGTTGCTGCAGACGGCGTTCCCGGCAGCTCAGCTGAAAGGGGTGTTCTTCGGGCGGCCGTCACAGAGGACAAGTCCTTCCTGGGCATGGACGTGGCCAGCTTCGACAAGGCTCTGTCCCCCAAGGTAGGTCCTGTCGTTGACAAGGCTCTGTCCCCCAAGGTAGGTCCTGTCTTTGACAAGGCTCTGTCCCCCAAGGTAGGTCCTGTCTTTGACAAGGCTCTGTCTCCCAAGGTAGGTCCTGTCCTTAACAAGGCTCTGTCCCCCAAGGTAGGTCCTGTCTTTGACAAGGCTCTGTCTCCCAAGGTAGGTCCTGTCCTCAACAAGGCTCTGTCCCCCAAGGTAGGTCCTGTCTTTGACAAGATTCTGTCCCCCAAGGTAGGTCCTGTCGTTGACAAGGCTCTGTCCCCCAAGGTAGGTCCTGTCTTTGACAAGGCTCTGTCCCCCAAGGTAGGTCCTGTCTTTGACAAGGCTCTGTCCCCCAAGGTAGGTCCTGTCTTTGACAAGGCTCTGTCCCCCAAGGTAGGTCCTGTCTTTGACAAGGCTCTGTCTCCCAAGGTAGGTCCTGTCCTTAACAAGGCTCTGTCCCCCAAGGTAGGTCCTGCCTTTGACAAGGCTCTGTCTCCCAAGGTAGGTCCTGCCTTTGACAAGGCTCTGTCCCCCAAGGTAGGTCCTGTCTTTGACAAGGCTCTGTCTCCCAAGGTAGGTCCTGTCTTTGACAAGGCTCTGTCCCCCAAGGTAGGTCCTGTCTTTGACAAGGCAGTCTCCCAATGTAGGTCCTTAACAAGGCTCTGTCCCCCAAGGTAGGTCCTGTCTTTGACAAGGCTCTGTCCCCCAAGGTAGGTCCTGTCCTTAACAAGGCTCTGTCCCCCAAGGTAGGTCCTGTCGTTGACAAGGCTCTGTCCCCCAAGGTAGGTCCTGTCTTTGACAAGGCTCTGTCTCCCAAGGTAGGTCCTGTCTTTGACAAGACTCTGTCCCCCAAGGTAGGTCCTGTCTTTGACAAGACTCTGTCCCCCCAAGGTAGGTCCTGTCTTTGACAAGACTCTGTCCCCCCAAGGTAGGTCCTGTCTTTGACAAGACTCTGTCCCCCCAAGGTAGGTCCTGTCTTTGACAAGGCTCTGTCTCCCAAGGTAGGTCCTGTCTTTGACAAGGCTCTGTCTCCCAAGGTAGGTCCTGTCTTTGACAAGGCTCGGTCCCCCAAGGTAGGTCCTGTCTTTGACAAGGCTCTGTCCCCCAAGGTAGGTCCCAGACAAGGCTCTGTTCCCCAAGGTAGGTCCTGTCTTTGACAAGACTCTGTCCCCCCAAGGTAGGTCCTGTCTTTGACAAGACTCTGTCCCCCCAAGGTAGGCCCTGTCTTTGACAAGGCTCTGTCCCCCCCCCCCCCCCCCCCCAAGGTAGGTCCTGTCTTTGACAAGGCTCTGTCCCCCAAGGTAGGTCCCATACAAGGCTCTGTCCCCCAAGGTAGGTCCTGTCTTCGACAAGGCTCTATCCCCCAAGGTAGGTCCTGTCTTCGACAAGGCTCTGTCCCCCAAGGTAGGTCTTATCTCACAGTTTGACGTCATCAGAGACTTTCAAATACATTTGACAAAGCTCTGATTTTTGTTGTTGTTGTTGTTGTTGTTGTTGTTGTTGTTGTTGTTGTTTTCCTCCGTCAAATTTTAAAGGTAACTCTGAGTAACTCCGCCGGTCAACATGGACATACAACTGACAAGACAAAACACGACGTGTTTCGACCCCTTAGGCGTCTACAGGCAAGAGAAACAAGATTCAGGACAATAGGGGAAAAAAAGGAAGAACGAGCGATCACGAATCTTCTCGAATTGGGCGCAAGGTTGGCTGTGGAACAGCCTCCTGTTCTCTCAACGTCCATCTTGCGCTGAACTCGAGCAGATCATCGATTGCCCGTCCTTGCCTCTCTCACATGCCACTTCTTTGAATGGCTTCAGCTAGGTCTGACCAGCGCGCTGGGCTAATGCTTCAGTAAGGTCTGACCAGCGCGCTGGGCTAATGCTTCAGCAAGGTCTGACCAGCGCGCTGGGCTAATGCTTCAGCAAGGTCTGACCAGCGCGCTGGGCTAATGCTTCAGCAAGGTCTGACCAGCGCGTTGGGCTAATGCTTCAGCTAGGTCTGACCAGCGCGCTGGGCTAATGCTTCAGCAAGGTCTGACCAGCGCGTTGGGCTAATGCTTCAGCAAGGTCTGACCAGCGCGTTGGGCTAATGCTTCAGCAAGGTCTGACCAGCGCGTTGGGCTAATGCGTAGCTCAGACATCTGCTGAGTCGTAGCCACGAGACCCTCTTCTTAGTTGTTACTTCATTTCTCCATCAGCTTCAAATCATGCGTAGTGCGGTCTCAACAGTTAGCGGATGTGGTGTAGCGTATACGGACTAGTCCGCACGCAGTGACGCCTCCTTGATGAAACTGAAACTGCTTCAGCGCAAAACCAGTGCCGGAGCAGAATAGTGCCACACCTTCTAGAGAACGTGTGGGAGACCACTGGCTGGCTTTGGCGAAGGGTTAAGGCTTGTCCTACTTTCACAAGGAGGTGTCACTGCGTGCCGACTAGTCCATCATTATGCGCTACACCATATCCGCTAAGTTTTGAGACCATGCTGCGAATGAATGAAGGCTGATGGATAAATGAATTAATGATTTAGATGAGAGAATTGAAGAAAAGGGTCTCGTGCCTACGACTTAACAGATGTCTGACCTACACATTAGCCATCGCGCTGGTTAGACTTTGAGTATCTCAGTGCCTAATCATGTTAGGTGCTTGTGTATTTGCATGTGTGGCGTTATGCTATGACGTACATACGTGTGTTGGTGTGTGTGTGGTGTGTGTGTGGTGTGTGTGTGTGTGTAGAGAGAGAAGAGAGAGTAGGTAGAGAGTAGAGAGTGGTAGAGTGTGAGGCTGGTGCGCCTTTGATTGTCCATCGAATACCTATGCACCCCCCCCCCACCTGCCCAGACAGGTCGGGGGCGGAACTGCGCGCTGACCACTGAACCTGACTTATCCTGCCCTCCTCCCTCTCCTTGCACCTGCCTCTCCGACGTCTTCCATGGTCGGGGCCATGGACCTCTGACCAGCTGACCCAGGCCTGGAACCTGGACTTCCTGTGCACCCTCCTGGTCTCCAGGCTGGCACAGCGTCAAGCATCTACTCGCGGGACACCTTCATGGACGCCGCATGCGAGTCACAGGGGTGTCAAGCGCAGGGAGGTGAAATGGGGCGCCTTGGACAGGGGAGCGGGACAACGACATGGCGAAGAGGAGACGAGGATTCATCATGGTGCAAGAGGTGAGAGAGGGGAGAGGGAGAGAGAAGGGGAGGGAGAGAGAGTGGGAGGGAGGGGGAGAAAGAGTGGAGAGAGAGAGAGAGAGAGGAGAGAGGAGGAGGGGAGAGGGGGAGGGAGAAGGAGAGGGAGAGAGAGAGGAGGGGAGAGAGGGAGAGAGGGGGAGAGATGGGGAGAGGAGAGAGAAGGGGAAAAAGGGAGAGAGGAGGAAGGAGAGAGGAGGGAGAGAGGGAGAGGGAGAGAAGGGAAGGAGAGAGAGGAGAGGAGAGGAGAGAGAGAGGAGGAGGAGAGAGAGAGAGGAGAGAGAGGAAGAGCAGAACAGAACAGAATTTTTATCAAAAGAGGCTAAAGCCCCATTTGAAGGGGTGTGGACAATAACAATGAATGTATTATACAAATGCGAAAGAAACTGTCATCCCAATTTAAGCATGAGAACTGGGTCAAATGTTAGACTGAAAACAGTTTACCAACTTGCAAAGGAAAATAATGTAAATTCGAGAAACAAAATCATTACATACGCACATTTATAAACTCAATTCACAAATTCACATTCATACATCAATAAATTTGATAATTCAAGATGTCGCTATTTCCCTTCTCTTAAAGGCTTTGTAAAGATATACTAGAAGATTAAAAAAACAAAAACAAAATTACTTCTGTCTTTCGTGATGCTAAAAGTAATGTTAATCTGAAATCACTAGGATTATTACGAGATTTAGGATGAATTAAACCATGTCTTAAATCATCGAAAGCAGGGCAACAAAAAACCACAAGAGAGAGAGAGAGAGAGAGAGAGAGAGAGAGAGAGAGAGAGAGAGAGAGAAGGTAAAACAACTCTGGGGAGAGGGCTGGAAGGGAGGAGAGAGAGAGTAGGGGTAGGAGGGAAAAGACATGGTTGGGCGGATTCTAAAGACCCCCGAGGCATCCTGATCATGCTCCCAGGAGCAGACTGGACGTGAACGGAACGCCAGTTGTGTGCAGAATACGACCTGAAATATTACTGCATTGCCATAATACGTCACTTGCACATTTGCTCGTGTACGAATGAGCCGTTCACCGTGTTATACAGTGTACGTGTCTGTGTATGTGACACAGTGTGCCAGCATGTGTGTGAGTGAGTGTGTGTGTGTGTGTGTGTGTGTGTGTGTGTGTGTGTGTGTGTGTGTGTGTGTGTGTGTGTCCGTTCAACTTAGGACTTAGATATTGATTTGTTAGAACTTGAAAAGCGCCCTGTAGCCTACGTTCTTAGGATGGGAGCTACAGAGAATGTCATTATTACTATTATGATTGTTATTATTATCACTATTATCATTATTTTATTATTAATATTATTATTATTATTATTATTATTATTATTATTGTTATTATATTATTATAATTATTATTTTATTATCATCATCATCATTATTATGATTATTCTTATCATTATTACTACTACTACGATTATTATTATCGTTATTAAACGGTTCGCTTCTCATTCTCGGCGATTTCAACTAGTATCATTTTGACCTTCACACTTTGACCTTGACGGTGACCCCCCATGGTGAACTTTGACCTTTCAGATCCACAATGCCCTCACTCCCATCCTGATGCTGAACTGGCCGCAGTGCTGTCCCCTGAACTTTGACAGGGAAGTAATGTCGCAGAGGCTGAACCGTGAGGGTATCGTCCCTTTGCGTAACCGCATGAAGAAGATCTTGGTCAGCACAGAATTCCAGTCTGAGATTGAGGAGGATCTGATTCACGAGGTACACACACACACACACGCGCACGCACGCACGCACGCACACACGCACGCACGCACGCACGCACGCACGCACACACACACACACACACACACACACACACACACACACACACACACACACACACACACACACACAAGCACACACGCACGCAGGAAGTATATTTTTCAGCTTCTCAAACATTACTTAAGCGGTTACAAAGTATAGACAGTAAAGCTATTAAAGTAGCCCTTGGTGTTCCAGCGCATTCAATATTCTAATACTTTTAAAACATATAAAGAAGCTAATCTCTTGTCACTTGATGATCAACGCAAACTAGCAACAGCCAAATATGTAGCCAGAAGTCTTTCTGTATCAAATTCAGTAACAAATGAAATATTTCTTGATTCCAAATCGGATTTTCCTAAAAGGGCACAGAATATTTCTTACCTGCAGCCCATTCGAAATTATACTGATGATTTATTTAGAAAATGTGACATCGATATTACATCCATTTCAAAACTCCAACTATGCCCACGGTTCCTCAATGGGAGCATATTTCTCCAAATTTTGATATAGATTACACTACTTTAAAAAAAGAAGATAATATCAATTTGATATCAGTAGAAGCAAAAGAACATCTTGAAAACACATATCCACATCATCTTAAAATCTTCACGGATGGTTCAGTTTTAGAATCTTATACAGGAGCTGGATTTGTAATTCCCGATTTAAAAGTAAAGAAATCATTTTGTTTAGGAAGGAACTTTTCAGTTTTCACTGCTGAACTATACGCAATCCTTATGGCCTTATCTTGGATATCTGATCTTAATGTGGCAATTTACAACATTTTAATCTGTGTTGACTCTAATCTGTACTTTGTAGCTTACGAAATTGGGATGCAAATGTAAGGAAAGACTTAATTTTTGATATAAAATTTATTATACATTCCGTTATGGCGAAAGGAACTTTTGTAGAGTTTTGCTGGATCCCATCCCATTGTGGTATCTGTGGGAATGAAATAGCTGATAAATGAGCAAAAGAGGGTGCTCTTAGAAAAAATCCAGATAGTACATTAAAATTGGATAAACATGAAATCAGTTCTCTATTAGAAAATTGTATGAACAATGAAAAACTTCCTGCAAAAACGAAAGCGTTATTATGTCAAAGATCGTTGTCCAGTATAATTTATAAAATGCGTTTAAACTCGTGGAAAACCAAATTTTCTAAGGATGTAGATTACGCTTGTGGTCTCCCATTATCTATTCAACATATTCTTTTTGAATGTCCAGTTCTAACATCTTTATATAATATTCTAAAGATAGATATTGCTTCATTAGGGGCTTTGCATGAAATTCTTTACAGCCCCAAAATGATTGATATAGCAAAGGCTATATCGAGTTCTGTTATTATTCATTTGCTGTAATTGATTTATCAGTTTATAATTATTGTTTGGTCGTTAATAGGCAAACTTTCATGTATTTGTGTCCGCGCGTGCGCGCGCCGCGCGCACGCACGCACGCACGCACGCACGCACGCACGCACGCGCGCACACACACACACACACACTCACACTCACACACACACACACACACTCACACACACACACACCTCTCTCTCTCTCTCTCTCTCTCTCTCTGTCTCTGTCTCACTCTCACTCTCACATACACACACGGTGCGCGCATGCACGCACGCGCTCACACGCACACTCGCGCTCACACACTCTCACATAACGCACTTACACACACACACACACATGTATATGGTGGTTTTTTTTTTTTTTTTTTTTTAAAGTCTAATATCACCATCGTTGTGAACAGACTCTAAATTAAATCAATCAAATCAATCAAATCAAAACACACGCACGCACGCACGCACGCACGCACGCACGCACGCACGCACGCGCACGCACACACAACACACACACACACACACACACACACACACACACACACACACACACACATCTATCTACCTATCTATTATTTATCCTTTAGAAAAGTAGTTACAGACTCAGAATCAAATAACGTACATTGAGAATATTTCGACAGGGTCGCCCTGTCTTCTTCAGCTTACTGTTGCTGTTGTGGCAGCAAGGCCTGGTGGGGCGACTGTTGTGTGGGGTGAACGGTTGTCAGGATCTGATTGTAGATAGGGGGGGGGGGGGGGGGGGGGGGAATTCAAAGCCTTGATCCGTTCAGGCTGGGGCGTCTGGTCTTAATTTCAATTGCTTCTTTAACTTTTCTTTTTGTGAGGAAGGGCTCTTGGTTTCTTGGGGGCTGAAACTGTTACATGAACATCTACAAGCCACAGGCCAGAGTTTCAGCCCCCAAGAAACCAAGATTTTATCTACAGAGCCCTTCCTCACAAAAAGAAAAGTTAAAGAAGCCATTGAAATTAAGACCAGACGCCCCAGCCTGAACAGAGATCAAGGCTTTGAACTTCCCCCCATCTACAATCAGATCCTGACAACCGCTCGCCCCACACAACAGTCGTCCCACCAGGCCTCGCTGCCACAACAGCAACAGTGAGCTGAAGAAGACAGGGCGACCCTGTCGAAATATTCTCTATGTAAGTTTTTGATTCTGAGTCTGTACTTATTTTCTAATGTCGAGTCCAGAATCCAGAAACCTATATTCTTATTTATTATCTATCTATCTATCTACACACAGACACACGCACGCGCGCACACACACATACACACACAAACATACACACTCACCGTTCGCTATATTTCGCACATATTCATGAAACGCGCACGCTAACAACATCATATTATCCCATATTTTAATCCTTTTAATGTAGCGCGCACCCACTCACACCCACACACCACACTACTCGCTATATTTCGGTTCAGTTAATGAAGATCTTATGGATGAATACATTTAATATGGCACACCAGTATATTTTTTAGTGATATGATTGATGACAACCGTGTCTAACAAAAAACAAACAAACAAACAAAAAACACGGGAAGTAACTCATTCGACCTGTCTCTGCTATCATTTCCCCTGGCGAACAAAGCGTTGTCTGCCGATACTGTCGAAAGTCTGCGTTCTTATAAGTGACCTAGTTTCTTTTCTGTGTTGTATGTTGGTATTTCGCAAAAGGAATGTAACACACTCTCTCTCTCTCTCTCTCTCTCTCTCTCTCTCTCTCTCTCTCTCTGTCAATTTGTCTGTCTGTCTGTCTGTCTGTCTGTCTGTCTCTCTCTCTCTCTCTCTCTCTCTCTCTCTCTCTCTCTCCTTCGATAACTATTAGGAGGATCGCTTATTATGTGTCTGTGTGCGCTGTTTTTTCTTCTCTTTTGAAATCAATTTCTATATTCTTGTTTGTTGTTTCAATGGCTTTTTTGTCTTTAAATTTATCTACGCCTCAATGTT
>CM031621.1:67836725-67861725 GCA_018398815.1 Conus ventricosus
TGGTGGGATGTGGGGTGGTGTGGTGTTGTGTGGGGTGGTGTGGGGTATGTTGTGGGGTGTGTTGTGGAGTGTGTTGTGGGGTGGTGGGATGTGGGTGTGTTGTCTGATGGTGGGATGTGGGGTGGTGTGGTGTTGTGTGGGTGGTATGTAGGGTGGGGTGGTGGGATGTGGGGTGGTGTGGTGTTGTGTGGGGTGGTATGTAGGGTGGGGTGGTGGGATGTGGGGGTGTGTGGGTGGGGTGGGGTGGGGTGGGATGGGTCGGGGTGATGCGGTGTCGGATGGTGTGGTGTGGTGTCGTGGTTTCGGTGTGGTGTGTGGTGTGATGTGGTGTGGTGTGGTGTGACGTGATGTGGCGGGTTGGGTGGGTATGGTGTGGGGTTGGGTGGGGTGGAGTATGGTGTGGTGTGGGTGGGGTGGGGTGATGTGGTGTGACGTGGTGTGGTGTGGTGTGGTGTGGTGTGGTGTGGTGTGGTGTGGTGTTGTAGATAGCATTCATGGCGGGGGAGTCTTCATGGAACTGTGAACATACTGTTGGAAGTCTGTGGTGTGGTGCAGTGTGGTGTGGTGTGGTGTGGTGTGGTGTGGTGTGTGTGGTATAGTATGGTATGGTGTGGTGTGGTGCAGTGTGGTGTGGTGTGGTGTGTGTGGTGTGTGTGGTATAGTATGGTATGGTGTGGTGTGGTGTGGTGTGTGTGGTATAGTATGGTATGGTGTGGTGTGGTGTGATGTGGTGTGTTGTGTGTGGTATAGTATGGTATGGTGTGGTGTGGTGTGTGGTGTGTTGTGTGTGGTATAGTATGGTATGGTGTGGTGTGGTGTGTGGTGTGTTGTGTGTGGTATAGTATGGTATGGTGTGGTGTGGTGTGTGGTGTATTGTGTGTGGTATAGTATGGTATGGTGTGGTGTGTGGTGTGTTGTGTGTGGTATAGTATGGTATGGTGTGGTGTGGTGTGTTGTGTGTGGTATAGTATGGTATGGTGTGGTGTGGTGTGTTGTGTGTGGTATAGTATGGTATGGTGCGGTTGGTGTGGTGTGTGTGTGTGTGTGTGTTGGTATAGTATTGTGTGGTGTGGTGTGTTGTGTGTGGTTTAGTATGGTGTGTGTGTGTGTGGTGTGTTGTGTGTGGTATAGTATGGTATGGTGTGGTGTGGTGTGGTGTGTGGTGTGTTGTGTGTGGTATAGTATGGTATGGTGTGGTGTGGTGTGGTGTGTGGTGTGTTGTGTGTGGTATAGTATGGTATGGTGTGGTGTGGTGTGTGGCGTGTTGTGTGTGGTATAGTATGGCATGGTATGGTGTGGTGTGGTGTGTGGTGTGTTGTGTGTGGTATAGTATGGTGTGGTGTGGTTGTGGTGTTGTGGTGTGTTGTGTGTGGTATAGTTGGTATGGTGTGGGTGTGGTGTGGTGTGTGGTGTGTTGTGTGTGGTATAGTATGGTGTGGTGTGGTGTGGTGTGTGGTGTTGAAAACATCATCCATGGCGGGAGAGACGTCATGGAACTGTGTGCATTTGTTGGATGTTCTAATGTGTTGTGTTGTGCTGTATTGTGTGACGTTCTAATGTGTTGTGTTGTGCTGTATTGTGTGATGTTCTAATGTGTTGTGTTGTGCTGTATTGTGTGACGTTATGATGTGCTGTGCTGTATTGTGTGACGTTATGATGTGTTGTGCTGTATTGTGTGACGTTATGATGTGCTGTGTTGTGCTGTATTGTGTGATGTTCTAATGTGTTGTGTTGTGCTGTATTGTGTGACGTTATGATGTGCTGTGCTGTATTGTGTGACGTTATGATGTGCTGTGCTGTATTGTGTGACGTTATGATGTGCTGTGCTGTGCTGTATGTAAAATGCCTTGCTATACCTTATTCTGTTCTGTTGTAAGTTCTGTCGAATAATAATAATAATGATAATAATAATAGTGATGATGATGATGATGATGATGATGATGATGATCGATGATGATGATGATGATGATGATGATGATGATAATAACAATAATAATAATAATAATAATAATAATAATAATAATAATAATAATAACAATAGCAATAAAGAAGAAAATAGTAGTAGTGGGAGCAGCAGCAGCAAGAGTAAAATTGCAAACCAAAGAACTGAACTAAACAGTAATGTGCCACCAGCCGCCGTGGCGAAGTGGTTAGCGTCGCGGACTCCCTGCTGGGAGGTCGTGGGTTCGAATCCCATCAGAAGTCATGTGGGTTTTTCTGCCCCGACCGGCTCCTACCCAGAGTTGACTTTGCTGCGGTCTCAGTTGGGAAGACTGGGACCACACAGTCGAGTTTCATCCACTTAATGGATGCGTTTCTGAGAGTGTTGCTCAAACTTCCTGACCAACACTGCAGGTGCCTGTATCTCTCGGGCCTGGTTGACGCCGGGATATATTATGAAAGGAAGCATAGAGTACAGCCCTGTCATGTAGTCTCAGACCGAAATGGAAATCCGTAGCATCATCTTAATCATCCTCATTCTCATTGATCAGCATTAAAAAAAAATGTCTCAAATTCTGTGGACCTTCATGCCCTGCTCTCATGGTGACCTCAGTTTCAATGTCCTCTCCACGTCTGTGGCCTTGGTTTGGTTCCGTTGGGGTCACCGGTATCGGCGAGTCCATGGGGGCTGTCGTTGGACGGACGTGGTGGCGCCCTCCGGAGGGAGAGCTTACTCACGCCGGCTCCGCGACTAAGCAATTATTGTCGTCAGTAGGGGGCTTAGTAGTGGTGTCCTGCGTATGTTAGATCAGAACAGGCGCCACTGAACACCACCGAAGTGACTCGGCAGCAGTGCAGTGTCTCCTCCGGTGGGTTGCCTCTTAACAACTTGACATTGACTGCTCCCTGTGGATTGCCAGTGCCGGGGCTGTGGCGTGGCCGACCGGGCTGTGGCTGTGGACGGGGTGTCGGAATGAGCGGCGTGTGTGCACTGCCTCAGGTGGCGCAGAGGTTGGGACAGCAAAAAAAAAAAAAATTGCAAACCTAATATCGTTCAAGTTTCAAAACGGAGTGAATGAGGGCGGAAAACGAAACAAAATGTGAAAAAGTGAGAGTGTTAGTTACCGCCAAGGACACAGACAAACATAGTACAGGACTATAAACTGTACAGGACAAAAAACAGTTTGATATCATTCAATCAAACATTTACAACAAATCTGATGATCTCCTCCCCTCCTTTCTCCCCTCCCGCCACTTCTCCCCCCCCCCTCCCCTCTCACTTCATATCAACCCCCCCTCCCGCCCTTCCCACCTTACCCCCTCCACCCCCACCTCCCACAACAGACGTACCAAGCAGACAAGGAACAAGTGCAGCGCGCCATCATCGCCGTGCTGGCCAGACACCCCTCGGCGCGTGCAGTCTTCAACGAAGACACCTCCACCACCTCCACCACCTCCTCCACCACCTCCTCCACAGCCCCGGGGTCCCGTCGCCGTCTTCGGCGTTCCACGCTGACGACGGACAAGAGCTTCGACCTGCGTGTGATTGGCGAGCACGAGGTTCTGGGCGAGGCCCTCGACGCTCACAGCAGCGAGGCTTTCGACGTCCACAAGGAGGACCCGTCCGCTTCGTCCTGGCTTCGTCCACCTCCGACCCATCGCCAAGGCCATGTTGAGGGTCGTCTTTCATAAGGTAGGGGTGTTGGGGGGTTGGTGGGGGTAGGGGTGGGTGGGTGGATGGGGGGTGGGTGGGTTGGATTTGGGAGGAGTGGGTGTGTGGTGTGGGGGGGGGGGGTGAGGAGGAGGGGAGAGGTGTTTTTGGGGGGAGGGGGAAGTGATGATAAAAATAGGGAATTTGGGGTGGTAGGTGTGGCAGTGTGGTGTGGTGGGGGGAAGGGGGGGGGGGGGGGGGGGAGGGGTGATGGTGGTGGTGGGAGGGTGTGTGTGGTGGGGAGGAAGGGGGGGGGGAGAGGGGGTGTGGTGGTGGTGGGGGTGTGTGTGGTGGGGGGAAGGGGGTGGGGGGGGGGGAGGGGTGATGGTGGTGGTGGGAGGTGTGTGTGGTGGGGAGGAAGGGGGGGGTAGGGGGATGATGGTGGTTGGTGGGGAGGTGTGTGTGGTGGGGAGGAAGGGGTAGAGGGGTGATGGTGGTGGTGGGAGGTGTGTGTGGTGGGGAGGAAAGCGGGGGGGGGGGGGGGAGGAGGTGATGGTGGTGGTGGGAGGTGTGTGTGGTGGGGAGGAAGGGGGGAGAGGGGCTGATGGTGGTGGTGGGAGGTGTGGTGGTGGGGAGGAAAGGGGGAGGGAGAGGGGCTGATGGTGGTGGTGGATGTGTGTGTGTGGTGGGAGGAAGGGGAGAGAGGGTGATGTGGTGGTGAGAGGTGTGTGTGGTGGGAGGAAGGGGGGGGGGGAGAGGGCTGATGGTGGTGGTGGGAGGTGTGTGTGGTGGGGAGGAAGGGTGGGGGGGAGAAGAGGAGGTATGTGGTGTTGAGAGTGTGTGTGGTGGGAGGAAGGGGGTGGTGGGAGGGAGGGGTGATGGTGGGTGGGGGTGTGTGTGGTGGGGAGGAAGGGGGGGGGGGGGGTGATGGTGGTGGTGAGAGGTGTGTGTGGTGGGGAGGAAGGGGGGGAGGGTGATGGTGGTGGTGAGAGGTGTGTGTGGTGGGGAGGAAGGGGGTGGGGGGGAGAGGGGGTGATGGTGGTGGGGGGGGTGTGTGTGTGGGGGGGGGGGGAGGGGTGAAGGGGTGATTGAGGTGATGGTGGAGGTGTGTGTTGGGGGGGGGGGGAGGGGGGGGAAGGGGGGGTAATGGAGCAAGGGGTTGACGGGGGTGGTTGGTGGGATGGGGTGTGTGGGAGGGGAGGGGGGTGGGGGAGGGAGGAGAAGGAGGGGGTGTGGTGGTGGTGGGAGGTTGTGCGGGTGGGGGGGGGAGGAGGGAAGGAGGGAGTGGAGGTGCATTTGGGGTAGGGGGGGGGCAATGAGAACGAAGAACGAACTTAGGATGGTTGGTATGGGATGGTGTGTGTGTGTGTGTGTGTGGGGGGGGGGGGGGGTGAGTGGGGGGGGAGTGGAGTGGGGTGGGGTGGGGTGCTTGGGGAGGTGTAGCTGGGGGGTTAAGGATATTTGGAATTGAGAGAGAGAGAGAGAGAGAGAGAGAGAGAGAGAAGAGAGAGAGAGAGAGAGAACGAGAGAGAGAGAGAGAGAGAGAGAGAGAGAGAGAGAGAGAGAGAGAGAGGAGGCCTAAGAAGTTTTGATACATATACCAAGGCACAGCATTCACAGAACACATACCAAATTTCCCTAGCTGCTCTCTCTCTCTCTCTCTCTCTCTCTCTCTCTCTTCTCTCTCCTCTCTCTCTCTCTCTCTCACACTCCTTGCCCGTTCCAGCATATGCCTTTCTCTAGTCTTCGTCATTGCAACAGCAGTCTTTATTTGTTTTGCATATGGGTTTTTTTCCGTTATATTTTCACTTTTTTGACGCTCCAGTCTGTAACATTCGTTATGATTAGTTTAGTTATAAGCAATATCACACACACACACACACACAACACACACACACACACACACACACACACACACACACACGAGCGCAGACATACACACACAAACGCGCACACACGCACGCGCACACACGCTTGGACACACACACACACACACACACACACACACACACACACACACACCACACACACACACACACACACACACACACACACATACACACACATGCGCCCACGCACACACATGGACCCGTGCCCACACATGCATGCATACACATGTGTACATTCACTACAGACACATACGGCAGAACTGCATGCTATTCTTATGGCGTTGATTTTTATGTGTGACGATAACACTGCTGTCTATAATATACTTTTTTGCGTTGATTCCAAGGCAGTTCTATATAGCTTGCAAAATTGGGAATCAAAAATAAGAAAAGATTTACTTTTTGAAATAAGACATTACATACATGTTATTATGTTGAAAGGAATTGGGGTATCTTTTTGCTGGATTCCATCACACTGGGACATATCTGGTAATGAAACAGCAGATAAAGTAGCTAGAGATGGTGCGTTAAGAAAAACACCTGAGAGCAATTTAAAGCTTGACGTACAAGAAATTAATTCGCTATTAGAAAAATGCGTGAACAGTGAACACCTTCCAGAGAAGTATGAAATCTTATCATGTCCACGATATTTGTCATCTTTAATATACAAGCTTCGTCTCAATTCGTGGAAAACCAAGTTTTCCCAAAGTGTAGCATGTGATTGTTCAAATCTTCTATCAGTGGACCATATTCTTTTTCATTGTTCAATATTAACTTCATTGTATAAAGAATCGAACGTGGATGTGACTGTACACGATTCTATCAAACAATAACCCACAAACCAGACATCGTGCAAATAGCAAAAGTGCTTTCCATGCATCAAATTAATAGATTTTTATAAACGCTTCCCTTCTTGCTTTTTATATATATATATATTTTTTTAAAAGTCTAATATCACCAAGTGTGAACAGACTTTAAATTAATGAACTCACTCACTTACAGACACATACCAAACAAAAAAAGAAAGAAAAAAAAAAGCAATGTTAGGTAGGCACTCAAGGTTGTGACCAGCGCGTTGGGCTAATGCGTAGGTCAGACATCCGCTGAGTCGTAGCCACGAGACCCTCTTCTTCAATTCTCTCATCTTAGTTGTTAATTCATTTAACCATCAGCTTCACATCAGGCGTAGTGTGGCCTCAAAACTCAGCGGATGTGGTGTAGCGTATATGGACTAGTCCGCACGCAGTGACGCCTCCTTGATGAAACTGAAACTATAAGTAATCTATCACCTGTCTTACCCGTGGAAAGAGTGTGTATGTGTAAAGTATCTGAACACACTATAAGCTTCTCTTTTTTGAAAGAAATTTTTAAAAATCCACCTGTTAACATGGACCGACAAACCAAGAGAACAAAACACGACGCGTTTCGACCTCTTAGGTCTCATTCAGGCAAGATAACCAACATACAGGATAAAGAAAATGAAACACGAGCAACACGTATCTTCTCAACTTCGGCTCAGGATGGACATTAAGCTTTAAGCTTCAAGCTGGTTTTTCAATTCTTGCATTGTCAAATTCCTTATTTTGTAAATAAACAAACCAATATGCGGTTATACACTGATACATCAGTCGGATGTTTTTGTTTTTATCTAGAAGGTGCTCTCCTGCGTATAGAAGATCAAAACACACACACACACGCACGCACGCACGCACGCACGCACGCACGCACGCACGCACGCACGCACGCACACACACACACACACACACACACACACACACACACACACACACACACACACACACACACACACACACACACACACACACACACACACACACACACACACACACCGAACACCTCCCAGAAACGACCCAGCACCAGAGGGCAGCGCCTCCTGTAGTGAGGTTCCTCACGCCGACCCGATTCTCACACACTTCTCTTCTCTTTCTTCATCTGTCCCCTCCCCGCGCAGGCGGCCATTGACCTATGCTCGGCCTCCATGCTGGTGACGGACCTGACCAAGTGTCTGGAATCCTCTGACTCCGCCGCGCTGGTGCCAGCCTCGGAGCAGAAGGCGCCGGACAGGGCGGAGAGCGACAGGCTGAACCAGACGCTGGAGCGCCTGTACCACAACCACCAGTCCAAGATCGTGCACTTCTGGGAGCCCAAGCTCTCCGAGGCTGACCACATCAAGCCCAGCTCGCTCAAGTTTGACCGAAGGTGAGGGGGGGGGGGGGGGAGGTTGGAGGGTTAGTGGTGTGTGTGTGGTGGTTGTGGTGATGATGGTGGTTGGGGGTGGGGAGTGGGGGAGGGGAATGGGGTGGGGGTGGGGGGGACGACTTACGCGGCGGTGGTGGAACTGTGTTTCGGGGTGTGTAGGTGGTTGGAGAAGATGGGGGAGGGGGACGTATAGTACGGACAAGCATACGCATACAAACACACGCATACACGCGCGTACGCGCTCACACACACACACACACCACACACACACACACACACGCACGCACGCACGTACGCACGCACGACCCCCCCCCCCCCCCCCCCCCCCCCCCCCCCCCCCCCCCCACCCACCCCCCACCATCTCCACTCCACCCCTTTTGTTTCAACTCTCAGCCACCATCAATTTTAACCGAACTGGTTCATCTTTTTAAAAATTTCATTAGGTGTGGACCGTATTGTATGGTTATTCATCGGAGGAAAATCTGAGTTAGATAAAAGAAAAAAAGGCCAAAACAAACCAAAACAAACCAAAACAAACAAACAACAAAACTACAAAGTCGATTCTCAACTTGAACTCAATGCATAGATGGAATCTGACTCTAAGGGACGCAACCACCACTCAGCACTACTTCAGGTGCGGCGGTGGACGCCTACGCTCTCCCTCGGCGCCCCCTGTTGAACTCGTGTGGTTGTAGGTGTTGTTGATGTTGATGTAGTTGCAGTTGTTGTTGATGTTGTTGTAGTTGTTGTTGATGTTGTTGTAGTTGTGGTTGTTGTTGTAGTTGTTGTTGATGTTGTTGTAGTTGTGGTTGTTGTGGTTGTAGTTGTTGCTGATGTTGTTGATGTTGTTGTAGTTGTTGTTGATGTTGTTGTAGTTGTGGTTGTTGTTGATGTTGTTGTAGTTGTTGATGTTGTTGTAGTTGTGGTTGTTGTTGTAGTAGTTGTTGTTGTTGTTGTTGTTGTAGTTGTTGTTGTTGTAGTTGTGGTTGTTGTTGATGTTGTTCTAGTTGTTGCTGATGTTGTTGTAGTTGTGGTTGTTGTTGATGTTGTTGTAGTTGTTGATGTTGTTGTAGTTGTGGTTGTAGTTGTTGTTGATGTTGTTGTAGTTGTCGTTGTTGTTGATGTTGTTGTAGTTGTTGTTGATGTGTCGTTGTTGTTGATGTTGTTGTAGTTGTTGTTGATGTTGTTTTAGTTGTGGTTGTTGTGGTGTGCTGGCAGTGACAGCGGCCATGGTGCCAGTGAGATCGGCAGCATCAATGTTGTTGATGTTGTTGTAGCTGTGGTTGTTGTGGTGTGCTGGCAGTGACAGCGGCCATGGTGCCAGTGAGATCGGCAGCATCAATGTTGTTGATGTTGTTGTAGCTGTGGTTGTTGTGGTGTGCTGGCAGTGACAGCGGCCATGGTGCCAGTGAGATCGGCAGCCTCAAGGTGATGGTGCCTCCCGTGGTCCTGCAGAGGCTGAGGAACTTCATCCTGTTCCACGAGGTCACTGTCCTTGGGGTCATCGGGTCCTGCTACCAGGTCAGCATGCCCTCGTCATCCTCCGCATCTTCGGGGCCATCGCCCCTCCACCTCGTCAGCCTTGGAGTTGATGATGGTGGTTGTCGTTGTCATCGTCATCAATGTCGGTCATCGTCGTTGTCATTATCATCGTCGTCGATCGTCGTTGTCATTATCATCGTCGTCGTCGTCGTCGTCATTATCATTATCGCCATCATCGTCATCGTCTTCATCATCATCATCATCATCATCATCATCATCATCATCATCATCATCGTCGTCGTCGTCATCGTCGTCGTCGACGTCGTCGACGTCGTCATTATCATTATCGCCGTCGTCATCGTCGTCGTCGTCATCATCATCATCATCATCATCATCATTATCATCCTCCTCCTCCTCCTCTTCCTCCTCCTCATCATCATCGTCGTCGTCGTCGTTGTTATCTTTGTTAGAGTCATCCAGCTGCTGCAGCAGCTGTGTGTGCGTGCGTGCGTATGTGTGTATAAGTGTGCGTACGAGCGTGCGTGCATGCGCGCGTATGCGTGTACATGTGTGCGCGCATGCGTGCGCACTTGAGTGCGTGCGCGTGCGTGCTTTCATGTGTGCGTGCGTGCGTGCGCGCGTGCATATGTGTGTGTGTGTGTGTGTGTGTGTGTGTGTGCGCGCGCGTGTATGTGTGCGTGTGTGTGTGTGGTGTGTGTGTGTGTGTGTGTGTGTGTGTGTGTGTGTGTGTGTGTGTGTGTGTGTGCGCGTGTGTGTATGTGTGTGTGTATGTGTGTATGTGTGTATGTGTGTGTGTGTGTGTGCGTGTGTATGTGTGTGTGTGTGTGTGTGTGTGTGTGTGTGTGTGGAAAAATATAGAGATTTAAAAAAAATGCTAAATTTAATATTTATCCGTGAAGCAAGTACAAAATACGAACCTCTCAAACCAACGAACTGACTACAAACATCTCACCTCGCAACCCCCCCCCCCCCCACCCCCACCCGACCACCTCCCCTTCCCCACCCGTCTCTGAACGACCCCCTTCCATGCCATGTCCGTGCAGGTCCTCCTCCACTCGGTGACCGGAGAGCCTAGCATCCCCTTGGTCTTCCCCTTGGACCTGCGCAAGATGGACCTGGACCTCAACCCCGACATGGCGGCCAACTACTGCACCGACCTGCCCCTGATCGCGCACTTCGGGCCCAGCAAGATGAAGGCGTCCACCATGACCCTGCAGAACTTCGTGCTGGCCAACGACCGCAGCATGATGAGCGACATCAAGCACGGGGTCCTGCCGCTGTCCATGTTCGACCCGCTGGCCGACCGCCTGCACCACGTCCTCAACGCCTGCCGCCACGGCGTCTGTATCGACATCCTCAACGACCTCAACGGCTACGGGGCTGCCAACGGGCACGCTTCTCCGGCGTTGGACCAAGCTGCCGGGTTCTCCAAGTGCAAGGCCAAGAACGCCTTCAAGCTGCGGGTGTCGAAGGGCACGGCGGTGATGCCTCGGGATCTGGAGACCAACCTGATGATCCAGCACCAGCTGCACCACGGCGTGCTGACCTTGACCTTGTCCTACAAGCGCTCGGTGCTGGACGAGGTCAAGGCCCAGTCCATGCTGCGCGCGCTGGTGTTCGTGGTCACGCGGCTGATGACCCACCCGGACACCAGCGTGCGCAAGATGGTGCGACAGGGACAGAAGTTCAAACGGCAGCTGGCCACGCAGTCCAAGAGAGCTGCTTCCGCGCAGAACTGCTGAACAAGAGTTGGCTGCAACGTCAGGCGACTGCAGGTGCAAATCTAAACCAATCTTGAACAGTGTTTAAAAAAAAAAAGAAAATCAACTCCGCCTAGCAACACGGACAAAATGAATCACAAGTCAAAACACGGCGCGTTTCGACCTCTTCGGTCTTCTTCAGACAAGACAACCGCAACGCCCAGGACAACGAGCGAGCAGTCACTTCAACGCCCATCTGGTGCCGAGTTTGACAAAGCTAAGTCGTCGCTCGTTCTTGATTTTTCATTTATCTTTAATGTTGCTTGTCTCGCCTGAAGAAGACTTAAGAGGTCGAAACGCGTCGTGTTCTGTCGTGTGATTTGTTCGTCCAAGTTGCTCGGCGGAGTTGATTTTCAACGCTTGTTTAAGATTTGTAGAAGAAGAACCGGAAGCAGTATCAGCACTCTGACGAACAGTTGAAGGCTAGCGGACACACGAAGAGCTCCAACAACCGACAGCATGTGGCAACCGACACACAGTTCCACGGTGAACTGTGCCCGTGCATCCATTCTCTGTCTGGAGGAGAACTCGGGGCATTGAGACTCGGGGTCTGCTGTCAGACACACGCAAAGGAACAGTGGAAAAGACCGGACGCAGCCCTGACTGGTTTGCCGAGTTCCTTTCCGTTGTCCATCTCAGTTTGATGTTAAAGGCCACCAGTGTTTTGCTTGCAGGTCGTTTCCATGGAATCGAAGTCACACTGGGATTACTCATAGTCACTTTCAATGAAGGCTAGGACAACGAAACGCACTCGAGCACAGCCAAACATGACAGGGTTGTATGGGTAGTGGGTCTGTTGTGATAGAACACAGCCAAACATGACATGACAGGGTTGTATGGGTGGTGGGTCTGTTGTGATAGATAGCAATGTTCGTTCACATGCTCAAACCGGATATATTTGATGTCGTCTTTGTTCACGTTGCAACATATTCAGCTTATTGAACGGGCCCATACATGGGTGCCAGTGATATAAGGGCATGTAAATCTGAAACTTAATCTGAAGCAAAAGTCAAATCTGAAACTTTAAACGTCTAGGGATTCTAATTTTAAAAATAAAAAAGGGCAATTTGTATCCTTTGATCAGTCATTGCTACATATATATACCATTTAGACAATTATCAGCGACAATTCTAACATCCAGTTTATGTGTACATGTACCAGAACATGTATGTGCATGCTTGTTAAGTATACATGTGCTTGTGTATGTGTGTGGAGGGTAGGGGGAGGTGCTTACTATGAGCTGGGCATATAGAAATGTATACAGGCTGCGTGCATAGCGTCCAGTTTATAGCAGGTATACATGCATGTGGAACAGAGAGAAAGAATAAATTAAACACTTACTATTCCCTCATTTCAATGTCATGTTTTTTTACTGGAACCTGGTGTTCAATACAGCGTCATTCTTTCTCCTGGCAGCTGGGACAAGTTCACTCATTACAAGTGTTTCTCCAGATAACAGTTTTTTCTGCCATAGTCTTTTCTGCTGAGAATTATTAGCAACACCAGGCAGGCAAGAGGGCAGTATCAGCAACACCAGGCAGGCCAGAGGGCAGTATCAGCAACACCAGGCAGGGCCAGAGGGCAGTATCAGCAACACCAGGCAGGCCAGAGGGCAGTATCAGCAACACCAGGCAGGCAAGAGGGCAGTATCAGCAACACCAGGCAGGCAAGAGGGCAGTATCAGCAACACCAGGCAGGCAGCAACACCAATGAGAGCACTCAGCAGCAATAATTTAGAGTCATGAATGTAAGTGAAAAATAATACAGCACTTCAAAATGTTAAGCACTGAATTAAAACTTGCTGTCTTTGCAAAAAAACTCCGGATATCTTGTGCAGGTTTCCGCTTTAATGATGTGGTGCATTTATCTCCTGGCAAACACACTACAAAATGGTTTGGGCGCCATTCTGCTTCAGGCAAGTCCTTGCCAAGCAAGCGAGACCACATGATAGCTTGGGACAGAGTTGCTTGTGACACTTGAAGTTGAAGGCATACGAGGGAAAATCTTCCTGTGGAGATGATCTCTGACAGTATGACCGCCATACTGGGGGTAAACTGACTGGATAGGGGTACACAAAATGCTACAAACTGCATGTAATGGCCACATTCCCATGTATGTCCCAGCACAACTGCTTCCAAAACTTCTTTACGAAAAACGTTCCTGATGCGATCAGCATTCAATGTCTCATCATACGGTAAATGATCGCTGTAAGAAGCATAGTGGGTGGTCCAGGATACATGCTCTGGTGCTCCAGGTGATCTGTCTCGCAGACTGAAGTCAGACAAATAAAAATCTTCATTCACAGCAAGTTCAATAGCAATCCGTGCCCTCATTTCCACATGCCCCTCTTCATTTCCAAACACCAGCAATGACGCACTAACGTGGCAAACAGTTGCCATCACCATAATCTTCACAGGAGTGAGGGGTGGGGCATCTGTTGATACAGGTCAGCTGCATAACTGTCTACCTTGTACTTTGATGCCTCCAATCCTTTGAAGCAATTGACAGGCCACATTTTGGAAATATATTTTTCAGCCTCACATGCCAATTTTTGCAGCTGCTCATATGAAGACTTGGCAGCATCACGAAGACGTTCACTGACACCTTGAAAGTAAGCTTTTCTGCTGACTGGTGCTGATGTCTCCTTGGCACTGGAAGTAGAGGTCCTGGAAGCCGAGGGAGGCAGTTTGCTGCTGGCTGGTGCTGATGTCTCCGTGGCACTGGAAGTAGAGATCCTGGAAGCCGAGGGAGGCAGTTTGCTGCTGGCTGGTGCTGATGTCTCCTTGCACTGGAAGTAGAGGTCCTGGAAGCTGAGGGAGGCAGTTTGCTGCTGGCTGGTGCTGATGTCTCCTTGGCACTAGAAGTAGAGGTCCTGGAAGCTGAGGGAGGCAGTTTGCTGCTGGTGCAGAATGTCTCTGACTGTGCCTTTTTACTTGATGCCTGCCCTGGATCTCTTATTGGGAGACTGGAGCTGAGCTCTTGAACTGCTGGGGGTGGGGGTGCTGCTGCTGGCTTCGCCGATAGTCCTTTATGTCGAGACTGAAGATGCGACTTTTCTTTCTTTCTGTTTGTGACCGATTCTTGGTACTTCTGATATGATCTCAGAACACTTCTTTTCATTTTCTCTGAAACTTTCATGGTCACTGCCGTTGCTTTTGTGCTCTTAAGTCTTTGCTTGATGATGGCATATGCTTCATAATTTTCTGTGAGAAGAGCTGCCCGGTCTTCCTCCATGATGTCCCCCATGATGTTGAAAGAACCTTCAACAATGGGCCCTGAGAAGATGCTCAACAGTGCCTTAACAAGGATAGAGAGCATCTTGGTATCGCTGCTCCTGGTTCAATTCCCGACCTGTTTGAGAGTTCAAAGACTGGCACCCACCAATCAGTGTCGATTTGAAAATCTGGCGCCGTTTCATCAACATCAAATTGTGTTATTTGTGAGTCACATGTATAGTCTTTCAGCTCAATGTCAAGTTTGCCAAGACTTTCAGGAGGGATGACGTTGGGGAGTTTCTCAGCAAGAGACATCAGAGAAGATGCAGTAGCAGCAGACCTTTGAAGGCCTGGATCCAGCGCCGAAAGGTTTGTGATGTTCCTGTTGGTCAGTGGTAGCTTCTGAAGACCCTTTTGCACCTGCAATGTAGCCACATCGCAAAGCAGTGAAAAAAGATGGCAGCCATGATCCATTCTTCTGCTGGTTGCGAAGGCACTCTTTCATATGTTGGCGGCAAAACTCACCAACACACAGTTGTCTGTCCCGGAGATGCAAGTCTCTGTTTTCTGGGTCGAGCCTCAGCAATGCACCAGAATCGTGTTCAGGTATGTGTACTGGATCAAGAAACGTGAGAAAAAAACGTCTCACCACAATAAACATTTCAGCATGCAGCTTGTGGATAAGAGGTTTCTCCGACTGAAACAATTTGACGTATCCTGAAAACTGGTCCAAGATGCCTCTGTAGGTTTCAACAGCTAATGTCAACTGGTCAGGTCTCTGGAAAAGGTAAAGAATGATTTTCTCTTTCCTTGAAGTAGATGGTTTTGATGCCACCTGTACTGTTTTCCTTGCTGTTCCAGTATGGCATTGATCTTACTTTGTGATTGTTCTGGAGTGGCATACTTTCGAAAAGACCTTGATCAGCCCCGATTTTTGCCTCTTCTCTTCTGGAGTCAGAAAGCAAAGTAGAAGACAGTGAGTGCATCCATAAGCTCATGAAGCCGATCAGCAACTTGCTGCATCTGCAAGAACCTATAACAAAAGAACAAATAACGCACTATAGCATAAACCGAATGTACCTGTAGGTAAAATCATATACCCACGTTGGCATACACTATTAGTATGACGTGTTACACACATCTTCAGAACAACATGGGTAGAGTCAAGTCAAGATGATTTTTATAGAGGGTAAATACAATAAGCAGTTCTGCTTTTTACCATGTGGCCCTCACACACGCATGCTCCACAATTAAGTAATCAAAATGTATTATAAGAATAGATGATAGTATGGTATGTGTGAATATAAAAGAAAAAGAAAGAGGAGAGAGAGAAAGAGAGAGAGAGAGAGAGAGAGAAGAGAGAGACAGACAGACAGACAGACAGACAGACAGACAGACAGACAGACAGAGTGAGAGAGGGGAGGGGTCGCTGGCATAATTATTGCTAAGCATAATACTTTTAATAGAGAAGCAAATTATTAATTTGAAGTTAAACAAGCAAACTCATAAAATTTTTACCAGAATGTGCTTCAGCAGGAACCAAAATTTTACTTAAAATTATCCAATAATTAATTTATTAAATTAGGGGGAAGAAAAAGGATGGGGGAGGGTGAATCTTATACATTGTTTTCCCCACATCATTTAAATGGCAGATGTTTCCTCCCCCTATAGAATTAAAAAAAATAATGAAAAACACGAAAAATATGGAATGTAAAAGGAAATAAAACAAAACTCAGAAATAAAAGGAAAGATAATAGAGAAAAAAAAAAAAAAAAACATGTAAGAAATAAAAGGAAAATGAAAATAAATTAAAATGAATAATGGCTAATGGAACTGAATGATGGACTACAGACTACGATTAATGGAAAAAATGTAAATATTGGTATAATATACTGAAAATAAAAAGCAATAAAAAAAATTGGCAGCTTAAAAAACAAAACAAAAAAAAACTAAAAAAGAAAGTAATGGGCTGAGCGAGTGAGTGAGTGATAAGTATTATTGTCAATAATTACATTTAATTACTTTTGGTCAATATACACGCCCCCCCCCCCCCCCAAAAAAAAAAAAAAACAAACACACACACACACACACACACACACACACACACACACACACACACACACACACACACAAAAACAAACACAAAAAAAAACAACAACAACAAAACAATCATTTAATTTTTATGTTCTTCTTTCCGCGCCTTCTTCCTATTTCCATAAAATATATACCAGTCAGCTTATGTATTCACATTCACATAAACACAAGCTACAAAAATTAAAAGTATAGCCCAATTCTTTAGAAACGAAAGTAAACATACCTGTTTGGAATAGGCCGGATCAGACGTTTAGCTTTCTTGCCATACAGGTGTTCCTGTATTGTGCTGAAGAGGTAGCTGGCCTTCGGCGATGACTCTTCAATGTCGTAGTGCAAATCACCTGCCAATTCTTGAAGCGGCAAAAAACTTCTGGCGAACTGCTGGAACATGTGGCTGGCGCTGGTGTGGACAATGTGAATGGTGTCTCCACTGATATCAAGCAGCGAGGTTTGTTCTTTCCGTATAAGTGTCTCAACACCACCTATCTTCCCTCTCATTGCATTGCAATTGTCCATCAGCACAAGACACTACACTTCCCACCCCAGGTCTCTCTCATTTAGTATAGAAGTAAGGGCATCAAAAATGTTCTTGAAGTCGCCAAATTCACAACTTTAGATCCAAGATGATCAATAACAACTTTTCCAAGGTCCTGATCAAAGTACTGGACAAGAACATTAACAATTTTATCATTGTTATTGTTTGTTGCCTCGTCCACATTGAGGGAGAAGAATGTCCCAGGGCGACGCAGTTTTTCTGAAAGGTCCTCTTTCATTGTGGTTGCGACACCGTGTGTCATTGTGTAGGTCGCACATGTTCGACAAAAAGATAACGCTGACAGAGCAACCTTGTCAGCAGAAAGTCGCTTGGACAAATCAACCAGGCCTGACTCAACGAAAGTGGTAAACAATGTTCAGCTAAAAAACAACACAGCACAGACTTCAGTTCACAGCCGTCCCCTCGCTTACACTCGATTTGGTGGAGTTGTTTTTTGTTGCACCGTCGAGGTACACCGTTTGTCTGACTGATTTCAAGTTTGCTGCATGCTGTGAATCGTCAGCATGGAAGAAAGTGCCTTCTTTCCTCGGTTGGAATAAAGGAGCGTTTTACCACACGGGACACAGAAACACGTGCCCGCGACTGGCACTTTTTGACACCATTCTCCGAATTTCACACCACTGTCATTTTTTTCCTCTAGCCAGGCCCATCTCCACTTATTTTTCACATCCTTTTCAAGTTCACTCACATCACAACCCCTTTCGACAAACTTCATATTTCCGCGATCTTGACAAACTTATACCAGTTTTTTATTCAGCTTTCTCAGACCATGCCGCTGCATTCCGTGATCCACAAGACTGGCGTCTTTCTACCGCATACTGATAAAGTCGATGACATCATTTCCGCTAAGAACGTATTTTCGCTGACTATTTCCGTTTTCGCTTCACTTGCAGTAAAGAGACAATGTAAGGGAGAACACTCTATCCATCCTCGTCGGGATTCCGACCCGATTTACTCGTCGGAGACATTCGCTTCGGACGGTTTTCTTTCCGATCGGAATGAGATCGGAACACTACGCGATTTTTGCTTAAAATCGGAAAGCAACATTTTCAAAAATTCGCAAATCGGATTTCCGATCTGAATCGGAGATCTGGCACCCCTGCCCATATTCGTGTGTGTGTGTGTGTGTGTGTGTGTGGTGTGGTGTGTGTGTGTGTGTTGTGTAGTTAATTCAGTACGTGAAAATTCAATATTATGCGATACTTCAAGATTTCGAGAAAAATACTCAGACATTCTGGCGATGTGGCGCGTCCCCGAATTAGTGCGGTTTTATAGAAGACCGATAAATAACAGATTTTGTCCGTAATCTTTGTTAAACTCTCCCATTTTCTGACACGAGACAGACCCTACAATTTCTAAAGAGGCGAGGGATTGGTAGCTCCACTATGCTACTAATGCTAAAATGCGGGTCACAGAAACCTACGATGCAGCATATCGCAAAGATAAACCCGCACCTCTGAAAAACTAAATTCTATTCAAACTCAACAGTTACTTACAAATCAGCTTACTTGTGGGCTGCCTTCAACGCGGTGACAGCCCTGATATGGCCCCTTGCGGTCGGCTAGGCTTTGGACAACATTACCTTACCTTGCATTTTCGCATTTTCCGAATTTGTGCATTTTCGTTCAATTTGTTTGCGTCGAAAATTCAGCAAAACTTTCTTTCGAAGTCATGTCATGTTTTAGTTCGAGAAAGCCTTGGCATGTTTTGTGTTTGTTTGTTTGTTTGTTTGTTTGTTTTTTTTAAAATACTTTCGTTTTGGACTTTGGAGGGTGAATGAATGACGCGCAGGTACTGCAATTTTGCAACGATTTACCACTTCGACACTTGCGATTTCACAACGTTAGGGACGGTAACTCCGTTTCAACTGATCAGAAACTAATTATCGACCTTGAACAGGGTGTTGAACAGGCTTGATAGAAAATAGGCGTCAGGATCGTTTCTCAGTGATACGTATGATGTAGAATAGTATATGACCCTGACTGGTACAGACATGATGTGGAATAGTACATGACCCTAACTATACAGACATAATGTAGAATAGTAATATGACCCTGACTGGTACAGACATGATGTGGAATAGTATAGTACAGACATGATGTGGAATAGTATATGACCCTGACTGGTACAGACATGATGTGGAATAGTATATGACCCTGACTGATACAGACATGATGTAAAATAGTATATGACCCTGACCGATACAGACATGATGTAAAATAGTATATGACCCTGACTGATACAGACATGATGTAGAATAATATATGACCCTAATTGATACAGACATGATCTACAATAGTATATGACCCTGACTGATACAGACATAATTTAGAATAGTATATGACCCTGACTGATACAGACATGATGTAGAATAGTATATGACCCTGACTGATACAGACATGATGTAGAACAGTACATGACCCTAACTGATACAGACATGATGTAGAATAGTATATGACCCTGACTGATACCGACATGATGTAGAATAGTATATAACCCTGACTGGTACAGACATGATGTAGAATAGTATATGACCCTGACTGATACAGACATGATGTAGAATAGTACATGACCATAACTGATACAGACATGATGTAGAATAGTATATGACCCTGACTGATACAGACATGATGTAGAATAGTACATGACCCTGACTGATACAGACATGATGTAGAATAGCATATGACCCTGACTGGTAGCGACATGATGTAGAATAGTATATGACCCTGACTGATACAGACATGATGTAGAATAGCATATGACCCTGACTGGTACCGACATGATGTAGAATAGTATATGACCCTGACTGATACAGACATGATGTAGAATAGTATATGACCCTGACTGGTACAGACATGATGTGGAATAGTATATGACCCTGACTGGTACAGACATGATGTAGAATAGTATATGACCCTGACTGGTACAGACATGATGTAGAATAGTATATGACCCTGACTGGTACCGACATGATGTAGAATAGTATATGACCCTGACTGGTACAGACATGATGTAGAATAGTATATGACCCTGACTGGTACCGACATGATGTAGAATGTATATGACCCTGACTGGTACAGACATGATGTAGAATAGTATATGACCCTGACTGGTACCGACATGATGTAGAATAGTATATGACCCTGACTGGTACCGACATGATGTAGAATAGTATATGACCCTGACTGGTACAGAAATGTCAGGATTGTGTGCACTGGGGTGATATTGTGCTCTATTCTTTTTTTCTTCTTTTTCTCTTTTTTTTCTCTCCCTGTTTGTTTGTTAAATTCGTTGAGTTTACTCAAATGAGCTAAAGTTGAACAATACTTTGATATCTGATGGTGAATTGATATACTGGTGAAAACGCTTAGTCACAGATCCAATAGGCGATAAACTGGCGAAAACGTTTACTGACAGATCCAATAGGCGATCAACTGATGAAAGCGTTTAATCACAGATCCAATAGGCGTTTAGTCATACATAGGTACTGGACTGGAAAGAAGGGCTAGGAGGGACAGGGATGAAGTGTTTTATTTTTTGTCTTTTTTTAAGTCTTAATCTGAGCATGTGTCTTGTTTTCGTTTGTTCAGAATGTGATTTTGCCTTCTTGCTGAATTAGGCATTGAATCTGTGATCTTTTTAACATGAATTTGACTTGCGCCTATTATTGTTATAATTCAAACAATACATTTATGACTCAAAGTATCTGTCACATAAACTATAGAGTACAAATGTTTTTGATGGTGAGATTTTCCTCTGCCAGACAGGTAATCATGAGATGTGTACTAGTTGTTCTCGTCCTTTAAAACAGTTAGATAGATGAAATATGTTCGGAGCAATCTTCAATTATGATGTTGTACATGTAGACAAAGACTCCAACATACACACGTACTAGCATAGACTGTTTTTCTGACCCCCCCCCCCCCCCCCCCCCTTCTACTGCAATAAAGTTTGTATAAAGGTTTGAGATACATGCCGTTTAAGAGAGAGGGGAGAGAGAGAGAGAGAGAGAGAGAGAGAGAGAGAGAGAGAGAGAGAGAGAGAGAGAGAGTGCTAGCGAGTGTGCGTGCGTGCTAGCGAATGTGTGTGGTGTGTGGTGCGTGCGTGCGTGCGTGCGTGCGTGCGTGCGCGTGTGGTGTGTGTGTGTGTGTGTGTGTGTGTGTGCACGTGCGTGCGTGCGCGCGCGCGCGTGCAGAAAAGCATCACAAATACCTAAGCGAGCGCGGCCGCATGCACACACAGAGGACACGTAGACGGAAAAAAAACTACATCTATGCACACACACACTCACACACACATACACGCACGCACGCACGCACGCACGCACGCACGCACGCACGCACACACACACACACACACACACACACACACAAATGTCTCGACCTACCGATTCTTCTTCAGGCAGGGCAAGTAACATTCAAATCGATGAGCTGACCTCACAACGTCAAAGGACATGACAACAATGTCTACGGCCAGTTTTGGGGCTGACCTCACAACGTCAAAGAACATGACAACAATGTCTACGGCCAGTCTTTGAGCTGACCTCACAACGTCAAAGGACATGACAACAATGTCTACGGCCAGTCTTGGAGCTGACCTCACAACGTCAAAGGACATGACAACAATGTCTACGGCCAGTCTTGGAGCTGACCACACAACGTCAAAGGACATGACAACAATGTCTACGGCCAGTCTTGGAGCTGACCACACAACGTCAAAGGACATGACAACAATGTCTACGGCCAGTCTTGCAGCTGACCTCACAACGTCAAAGGACATGACAACAATGTCTACGGCCAGTCTTGGAGCTGACCTCACAACGTCAAAGGACATGACAACAATGTCTACGGCCAGTCTTGGAGCTGACCTCACAACGTCAAAGGACATGACAACAAAGTCTACGGCCAGTCTTGGAGCTGACCACACAACGTCAAAGGACATGACAACAATGTCTACGGCCATTCTTTGGCTGACCTCACAACGTCAAAGGACATGACAACAATGTCTACGGCCAGTCTTTGAGCTGACCTCACAACGTCAAAGGACATGACAACAATGTCTACGGCCAGTCTTTGGGCTGACCTCACAACGTCAAAGGACATGACAACAATGTCTACGGCCAGTCTTGGAGCTGACCTCACAACGTCAAAGGACATGACAACAATGTCTACGGCCAGTCTTGGAGCTGACCTCACAACGTCAAAGGACATAACAATGTCTACGGCCAGTCTTTGAGCTGACCTCACAACGTCAAAGGACATGACATTAATGTCTACGGCCAGTCTTTGAGCTGACCTCACAACGTCAAAGGACATGACAACAATGTCTACGGCCAGTCTTTGAGCTGACGTGGGCCCAGCTTCTGATGGAATCGTTCTTGGCTGTCAGTGCCACCTCCCCTGCAGTTTTCATTGGCACTGGTTCAGTGAGTTTTACGTCGTCTTGTCCACAGGCAGAGAAACGAATAGGGAGGGAAACCGAACGCCATTGATGTCGATTTAAAAAAACAAGCAAACAAACAAAAACATGCATGCGCCTGTTGTGAAAGTCACGATGTTGTTGGTGAATTATTTCTATTTATTATGGGCAGTGAGTGCATCGGGTTTGAATCCCTCTCCTCTGTCTGTCTGTCTGTCTGTCTGTCTCACACACACACACACACACACACACACACACACACACACACACACACACAAATACACACACGCACACACACACACACACACACACACACACACACACACACACACACACACTCTCTCTCTCTCTCTCTCTCTCTCTTTCTTTCTCTCTCTCTCTCTCTCTCTCTCTCTCTCTCTCACACACACACACACACACACACACACACACACACACACACACACACACACACACACACACACACACAGAGACAGACAGAGAGAGAGGTACTTGGTTATTTGTTTTGACCCACAAGCAAAACAAATACATAAACAAATAAATACAACTTTAAAACATACACATTCACCACATCCAAAATTGAGACCAGCAGTCCTGTAACAAAAAATATTTATAATATCTGTAAAAGGCAAACCATGAATTGGTGGATGTAAACATTTGGAATGAACGGATATACCGGAAGATACAAATGAACGATACCAGCCCTCGTGGCACGGGTGGTTGGTTCGAGTCGTTGCACCGCGGGCTGGAGAGACGTGGGTTCGACTCCCGGGACTGCGGACATTACACCCATCTGTCCACGTTCAGGCTAATGGCTACACTGCATAATGAGGAAGGATGGGTTTACTCTTGGTATTTCCTCATACATGTAGTAATAAGTAAGTATAATGATAAGATAGCGTTTATAAAGCGCCTTGCCAAAAAGCTACTGCGCAGGGTAGATCCCAGCTAAAACCACATCCTCGTCTTACGTCCTTTGATCTCAGTGGTGGACTTCTCCAACAGCTGTAAATCCTGCGCACTGTGGCCTTTCGGAGTGGCAGCTACAGCGATGCTGCGTCCTATTTGCGTCCGCTTCATGGAGGCATCTCCGAGTCTACCGTTTCCCTATCCGGCTGTTCGGACCTGTCCATACACGCTACACCACATCGGCTAAATTGTGGTACAGTGGACCTTCAGACCATGACATAACTAAGTGAAAAACAAAGGATTTCATGAACGGGGTCCTGCGAACGAACCTTGGCAGATGCCTGACTTATCGCATTCACGCAGCTAGCGCGCTAGCCAGGCCTTAAATACCTGGCTGTTATCGTCTGCACTATTATTTAAAGGTGTGTGTGTGTGTGTGTGTGTGTGTGTGTGTGTGTGTGTGTGTGTGTGTGCCTGCGTGCGTGCGTGCGTGCGTGCGTGCGTGCGTGCGTGCGTGCGTGCGTGCGTGCGTGCGTGCGTGTGTGTTAGAGTGTATTTCGAGTGCCTCTCTCTCCTCTCTCTCTCTCTCTCTCTCCTCTCTCTCTCTCTCTCTCTCTCTCTCTCCGTGTGTGTGTGTGAGTGTGTGTGTGTGTGTGTGTGTGTGTGTGTGTGTGTGTTGTGTGTGTGTGTGTGTGTGTGCTAGAGTGTATTTCGAGTGCCCCCCCTCTCTCGCTCTCTCTCTCTATCTCTCCCCCCCCCCCCCCCATTGTGTGTGTGAATGTGTGTGTGTGTGTGTGTGTGTGTGTGTGTGTGTGTGTGTGTGTGTGTGTGTTAGTGTATTTCGAGTCTCTCTCTCTCTCTCCTCTCTCTCTCTCTCTCTCTCTCTCTCTCTCTCTCTCTCTCCTCTCTCTCTCTTCTTTTCGCTGACGATGTAATTCTTTTGTCTTATTCTGTGACTGGCCTTCAGCAACAACTGAATATTTTAAAATATACAGCTAGCAGACTTGGTCTTCAAGTGAACTTTGACAAATCTAAAATAGTTATTTTTAGAAATGGTGGGTACATTTCATCAAAAGAAAAATGGTTTTACGGTGATAGAAAGATTGAGATTGTTAACAGCTATAAATACCTTGGTGTTATTTTTTCTACTGGCCTGACATTTTCATACGCTTTGGAAGACATGGCTCTTAAAGCTAAGAAGGGTGTTCTTTGCATTTTAAAATTGCTGTGGACAGTTGGTGACCAGTCTCCTTCATTGTTTTTTAAAGTTATTTGACTGTCAGATCCAACCAATGCTCACTTACGCTTCTGAAGTATGGGGTTTTACGGCGGATCATACAATTATTGAAAGGGTGCATATGTTTGCGCTTAAGAGATTCCTGAACGTCAGTATCAGGACGCCTAATGCCCTGATTTATGCTGAAACTGGGAGGTATCCTCTTTACATATGTACTAAAACCAAATGTATAAAATTTTGGCTTAAATTAATAACAATGCCTGAAGGTCGACTCTCTTACAGGGCTTATAAAATGTTAAATAATCTTCATTGTAAAGACAAGAATAACTGGGTTTCTAATGTTTGCTTCACATTGTACCGCTATGGATTCGGCCACGTTTGGGAAAATCAAGGAGTATCTCATATTAATGTTTTTCTGTCTGAATTCAGAGATTAATAGATTGTTTCCTGCAGAGCTGGAATGGTGACGTTTCAGGAGAACGATTCTCTTTTTATACCTCTTTCAAGTCAGTTCCTAGTCTTCCGCAATGTGTGTTTAACATAAAGAACATTGCTGTTAGAAAAGTACTCTTACGTTTCAGACTAGGTGTGTCACCATTGAAGAGTCATA